>JAHXMU010000104.1:2546501-2570655 GCA_019455685.1 Philornis downsi | reverse complement strand
GATATTTGGTACTTTAGATGCTTCCTTCTGGGTGTTACATTTTCGAATATATGGGTTAAATAGGCTCTTTGTATGGGAGGTAGCAGAAGCAGCTTAGTTAATTGGTCGATATTTTCAAATATGGTAATCATTATAAAAAAATGCAATGAAAAAAGTGTGAGCTACTCCATTCTACAAATGTGGAGTTGCAGGGGAAAAACTAAATTTCTAAAATTCGCGCAATTTGTATGGGATGTACTAGAAGGGGTGAGTCGATATATCACATTTACCAACGCTGGCTACGGTCGAGTAAAGTATTAGGTTATGCCAAATTTAGTAAACGTTTGCGGCTGCTTAAATAGACTGTTGCTGCTTAAATAGAATGCTCGACTTAAAAAGACTTAAAAAGTCAAGTAACGGATTTTATCAAAAGATATTTGGTATTTTCGCTGGTATCATGTCTTCGGGTGAAGGTATAAACATGAAAAATGGAATTAAGGTGTTCCTGGAACATTTTAGATTTATGTTGCGGATGTGTTCGTCCGTGGAGCAACAAAGGCGTCAGACGCAATAGAAATACGTCAGGGTACTCTGGCTATGCAAGAGAATAATTCTAAAATTCAGTTTTGCTTGAGATATTCGTGTTGTACCGATTTTTTACGCTTATTCATAATACTTTCGTTAAATTTGAAATATTTCGCATATTTTTCATCGTAAAATCGATTTTAAGATACCTTAAGGATGATGTATTTAGTAGCGGAAGTTTTTCATTGGCATCACCGGCCTTCAATGGATTAAATTAAATGCTATATGAAATAAGGGACACAAGGTTAGGGTTCAGGGATCTCCAGATTTATTGAATTAAAGATTGAACACCCGTAAAATAATGATAAAAGTTACGAAAAAGTATCTTACAACAATTTTTATATTTATTTTTATATAATTTTTTAGCCATGAAAGTTATTATAATACTTACGTGGCGCAACTTTGTTAAAGATGTGAACCGGGTATTGTTTATCGATGAGCCTTAAGCTTGATTCTTAGATTGTATACATAATTTAGCATTTATTAACGATAATGATTGGTTTAAGCCATAAAGAGCTAGTGATGTCAAAGAAAAACTTATTGTTACTGAAAGGCTAATTATAAATGGAAATCGAAGGAAAAATTTCAAACATTTTAAAAAATATCATAAAATTATTTTGAAAGAAAAACGCAAACTTTTAATATCTCAAGTGTAAAACGTAATTTTAAAATTATTTCTATGTAAGCTAAAGTACTGACATGTTTCTATAATGAAACACAAATGCAAGCATGCATTCCGTCATTGTTACGTTTTTGCAGTATTAACGTCAAATGGAATGAGCAAACGGAAAATTTTACATTTGAGGCTAATACAGGGTTGTTTAAAGTAAATGTTGGCTTCGAAGCGGAATTAATGTTCTGATTATCTTTTGGTATAGGAGTTTTGACACTTGGTGCCATAGACATCAAATCTGATTGAACAATTGAGATAAAAGAGCAAAACACGAACCGGTAGTTGCATTGGAGTGCATTTCAATAAACATCATTTTGTTTTGTTTGCATCAGAAAAGTAGAAAAGGCGCGGGCGGGAGGGCGCCTACATCGCTGGGTTGGCGGGCTCATGGAGTTTTAGTCGCTATGAATCACTTCGACGGGAAGCGTCGCGCATTTTGCGTGCGCGCATTTTACGAGAATTCTCGTTCATATATTGCTACTAGGCAACTATATTGTACTGAATATGGACTACGGCGAATTAGTGAAGCTCCGAGTGCTAATTTAATTAAAATATGGATAAAGCGTTTTGAAGAGATCGGTTTAACATTTAAACCACAAGCAAATGGTCGCCCAAGAACATCTAGGACCGAAGACAATGTTGAGAGAGTTATGGAGTCAGTACGAGGAAAGCCACAAATGTCGATTCGCAAGAGATCGTCTGCCTTACAATTATCGCGACGAAGTTTGCAACGAATTTTAACATTGGATCTTAAACTGCATCCATATAAGCTGCAATTAACACAAGAATTGAAGGAGTCTGACTTCATAGCAAGGCTCGCATTTGCTAATGAAATGCTTAATCGATTTTCCAATTTTGACAATATCCTTTTCTCCGACGAGGCTCATTTCCTTATGAATGGGTTAGTAAACCGCCAAATTGTCGTTACTGGAACAGTGAAAATCCCAAAATCGAACACCAGAAACCATTGCATAGTCCTAAAGTGACAGTATGGGCAGCAATCTCTGGTAGAGGAATAATTGGTCCATTTTTCTTCGAAAATGCGCGGGGCCAAAACGTCACGGTTAATACGGAACGCTATGTTGAGATGTTGGACGGATTTTTGGCTCCAGAAATTGAAAGTTCAAGAATAGTGAATTCCAGAACTTGGTTCCAACAAGATGGAGCTACCTGTCACACATCAAATGACTCCATGGCGGTGGTGAAGCAGATGTTCCCTGGCAGACTGATTTCGAAAAGAGGTGATATCCCATGGCCCCCACGTAGTCCAGACTTGACGCCTCTTGACTTTTTTGTGGGAATACCTCAAACACAAAGTCTACAGTAATAATCCAAGAAACATCGTTCAGCTCAAGGAGAATATCCGTGGTGAAATGGCAGCCATTACACCAGTATTACTGAAGAAAGTTTTCAATAATTTTCGTTTGCGGTTAGAGGAGTGCCGTCGTAGAGAGGGTCACCATTTAGATGATGTTATTTTTAAAAAATAAGCTCCATTTATTACTCTACAATGCCTTAGATTTATTTGAACTATAACTTTTGTATTTATTTTTTAATATATTTTTTAAATATGCACGTTCTATTGGGCCACCCTGTATAATGTAGGCTTTATTGAATAGATCAAGAAACCGCGTTTAAGTTTGGGGCCTCTCGGACACCATTTTTTACACGATATATGTATTCAAAACGGGCTTAAAAACAATAACGATTGAGTATTCTAAATATGTGAACAGTTCTAAATGAGTAAAAAATATTTGTGTAGATTTTATTAAACGCTATACATTTTACTTTTGTTCATTTTTTTCTAGCTTAGTTTTTTTCTAGTTTTTCAAATGTATTTTTCGTTTCCCGTGAAGAACACACATTTGTGGTATTATTGGAAACCTTCGGTAGTTGATTATTTCGGCATTGGAAATTTTGTGCAAACGGAATTTCGTTTACAGAATTTGCATGCACTTTGTATAAGAAAACTAATTGTAGTTGAGGTGAGTACCAGTCTTTAGGGGATGACATACTAATGGATCAATTCGATAGATTTAACATAAATAACCCGCATAACAGTCACAGGCTATTTTTAAAAACTCTATTACAAATACAAGATGACCACAATGCTATATATATGTAGTACATGGCAATGCTGCAACCAATTGTAATGCATGCTGTGTGGGAAAACTAAAAGGATATAAAAAAAGGGGCAGACTGCTTTTTCAAGTGAAAGAACAGGAAAGCGAGAATATAGAAAAGTACAGAGATAGAGATGAAGCTCGAAATTTGAGCAACAAATCAAAACCAAAGGGAATGTCAATATCATGTCTTAAGAATAACAGTGCTGCAGGTATCGATGCCTTGTTGGCAGAGCTTTTTAAGATCATCTTGCATGCCGCGGATTTTAAACACAATTTATAAGAACAAGTTCATGATTGGAACCTAGGCGTGCCATATCCAATGTT
This sequence comes from Philornis downsi, assembly GCA_019455685.1. Classification (NCBI taxonomy): domain Eukaryota; kingdom Metazoa; phylum Arthropoda; class Insecta; order Diptera; family Muscidae; genus Philornis; species Philornis downsi. The sequence continues at coordinate 2,566,968 of JAHXMU010000104.1, read as the reverse complement.
TTATCAACTAACGCCGAATCAGTCCTTTAATCCATAAAAGGTTCTGTCGCATGTGTTATGTGAAAGGCTAAAGTCAGTTCTACTAGATCTGATTAAATTTTCTAATTGACAAAACAGTACAACATCTCATCGGAAATCACGATATTACGACAAATCCTACAGAAGGCCAAAGAAAAACAGATCGACACTTATTACCTTTTCGTCGGTTACAAAATTGTTCTCTTTGTCTCATTGCATAGACACAAAATTTCAAATTGCATTAATCAATTACCTTTAGTAATTGGTTGTTTTCGAACCGAAGTGGTTAATTTTGTCTCCCAAAGGTTTCTTTGTATTAAAACATGGAGCTAAAAGATATTTTAAACGAAAATCTCCGCCATCTTCTGCATTATATAACAATTTCTTCAGTATGTTTGGAGGCTCTGTGAACTGTGGTTTCGGTGAAAATGAAAGACAAGTGACCAGTAATTTAAGAGCAAGTTGTAGTGGGAAATAACGTCTCCAAACAAGAGATGAAAAATGGTCTAAAATACGGTCATTAATTGTTAGACGTTTTTAATAATAATTAATGAAAAATTAGAAAAATATTTTGCACAACCATTTATAGTTTTAGACAGATTTACTGCATTCATATTCGCCTTCATTTGAAGATATTTCCAGGTTACATAACTTGAGGCGTGCTCAAGGTGGTAATTAATTGTGTTAAGACACGACAGCAGCTTTGACGATCTTATAAATTGAAACTCCTATACGTTATTTATGAATTTATGAAAAGTACAAGTTGAAACAGTACAACTATAACCTGAATTAGATTTATTTATATTTAAAAATGTTAGATTATGTAAAATGTTGAGATTTTTCTTTGAAGCATGGAATTTTTTATATTTCTACAATGTTGAATATAAATTATGAAGAGTTACGAAACGTTACACTAACTATTTCTCATTATTCAACAATTATTTATTTAAGGTTTTCAGTAGTCATTAATTTATGAAAAGAAGAAAATTCTAGTTTAATTTAAAAAAGATTTTTTTTAATTAGATTATAATTATTATTTTGTAATATATTATTTGATGGGGCCAAAAATGTAACACCAAGAAGGAAATATTTAAAGCAGAAAATACGAGTATCTTTTCAATAATTACGATTCATGAGTTTTTAGGTTGATTAAGCGAGGCCCATCTGTCAGGCTGGCTGGTGGACGCGATAACTGTCGTTAATCTTTATGGAAATTATTAAAATTTGGTACTACCTAACATTTTCCCAGATCGTAACCGGAGATTGTAAATGGTTTATATTGACCCACCATTTGGGGTAACTCCCATAGAAATCCACCGATTATATGAAATTCGACTTCCTCATTGTAACTCCTCATCGTAACCTAAATTTTTGTCTATTGCACTGTTTCATCATTTTTGGGAATTTTGAAAAATTTGGTACATCCCATACAAACGACCTATTTAAGCCGTATATTTTTAGTTATGAAATTCAATTAAATTTAATTAAATTTGGTAGACATTCACAAATTTACCAATTTCTTGAAATTCAATCATTTTTTGGTAATTTATAACTAGTAGACTTTAATAGTCTAAATTCTAATCCTCTAAATTGCTTTGTAATTTTTGTATTAACCACTCCTCTTCTAGTACCTCTCATACAAATGAGGTAAAATAATTTCTAATAATAAAAATGGGCGGAGAAATTGAAAAATGGAAATCATGGAAAATAATGTGGACGCCCCCAAAAATGCATTTTTGGAGATGGCCTCGAATTCTGCCTTCATACCACAAAATCTACCACCCTGCTCAAAATCGATTTTTGACTAATATAAAAATAAATTTACCTGTCCCTATATTCCATTCATTACACTAGCCAAAAAGGTTTTGGACTGGAGCAACCAAATATCTTTCCTAGGGTAACATGGTGGACTGAATTCGAATTTGTAATTGGTTTTCCTCTATCACGTCAGGTTTTCGAGATAAAAAAAAAGAAGTTTTTATTCGTTTACTACATAAAAAATCATTAGTTTTTTTGAAAATCAATGAATTTTCAAAAGTGAATGGCGTTATTTGAACGGCGTTTGTATTTTGTTACTTCGACTTCACGTATTAGAGTCCATCAATAGTCTCCAAGCATGCTTTTGTCCTAAAATCCTTGATAATTTTTTTCAATTTTCATTAAACCTTGGAGAGCACGCTTTCCTTGTTCGTCGCTTACCGCACCTTTGTGGAAAAAAATCTTAATGCGATTGAAGAAAATGCGTTTTGAGTGACATTCATGCACCTAATTCGTGATAAGTTTTCAATAATTCAGCAACAATTTGTCTGTAGTTTTCACTCTTATTGTTTCCAAGAAAACTGTTCACAATGCTCTTGAAAGATTTCCATGCTGCATATTTCTTCTCCAATAAACATTGTGAAAAATTGTCATCATTGTCAATAGTTTCTTGATTTGAGGGCCAAAAAATATGCCTTTTTTGATGTTAGCATATGAATTTTTAGGAAAAACCGCTAATAAATGACACTGTAAGCCATTCTATATTCATCACTAAATTCGCCTGGTAGTTTTACTTTAGTAGTACAGCCTGTAAACTCATTTTTTCCTATATTAGCAATAGATCGCAATGCGTTTTTTATAACAACATCTTCTCCAACAAGTTAAGCATTCACAAAGGTGTGCCACAAGGATCCATATTGGGACCACTTCTTTTCTGTATATATATAAATGATTTACCAAATGTATTAAATCATTGTAAAATATAAATGTATGCCGATGACGTGCAACTTTATGCAGTACAGAACAAAAAAAATATTTCTAGCTGTGCTCAAAAAATAAACGAAGACTTGGAAAAAGTATACGAATGGGCATGTCAAAATGAACTAAGTCTTAATCCTTCCAAATCTAAATATATAATTATTTCAAACAAGAAAATTATAGAAAGTGAACTATTCTCATTGCAATTTAACAGCACGCCAATTAAGTTTGTTAAGTCCTCATCCAACTTGGGAGTAATTTTCAATGAAAAATTGACTTGGTCAAATCATATAAATAGCGTCGTTGGTAAGGTACATTGCATGTTAAGAAATCTATGGGCTGTCAGACATTCAACACCGTTTGATATACTCATGCTTCTAGCGAAAAGCTATTTAATTCCATCACTTCTGTATGGATGTGAAATATATTTTAACTGTGATAGTACGGATTCGCGCAAACTCAAAGTTGCTTATAATAACATAGCAAGGTATATCTTCAATAAAAAACGGAATGATAGAATCTCTGCTTATTCTTACCAAATATTTAATATGAACTTCGAAAATTTATTGAAATTTAAAAGTCTATTACTAATGCAGAGGATTATAGTGTCAAGTGAGCCAAAATGTCTTTTTCAAAGAATACACTTTGCCATGTCCAATAGAGGTAAAAAAATTGTACAACAAAATTATAGAACCCGTATCTCAGAAAGGCAATTCTTTATATGTACTGTTCGTCTTTGGAACGCTCTTCCTTCTCAGCATCAAATATTGAGCAACGCTTTAAAATTTAAACGGAAACTAGCTACACTTTATAAAGATTAAACTTAATTACAATAAAATTAAATGAATAAATAAATATAACTAAAATAAAATTCATTAAAAGTGTATTATGAGTATAAATAAATAAATATATGTTTTTGTTTGCTTAAATTATGTACATCGTGATATTATAACTTATGCCACCAGCATTGTAATATAAAAGATTTAATCCTGTTGTGCTAGGTTATGTCAAAATTGATAAAATAAGTAAATAAATATTTAAATGCTGCACCATCTTTGTCCAGAGCTTGACAACGTCTTTAAAAAGGCCCTATTTTATGTGCAGCAGCGGAACAAGAACGTCATTAGGATCAATTAATGGTTTATTTGAAATGTTTTATTTCCCTGGTGAATACTCAGTCCTTTTTGGCCACTCTGTTCTGACGTAATGATGACATGTGGCGCGACAATCCCATAGACAGAGGAAACAACAATATTTTGCAAAACCTTCTTGCATACCAGTCAACAAACCAAAGACCTGAAACAGATTAATTTACAGTTATTTACGATGGTCTATACTAAGACTAACAAAGAAATTTAAATCACACACCTTTAGGTCACCACAGATCTTCCATTTATTATCGTTGTATTTAAGTAATGTTAAAATTTCAGTCATTTATTCGTAACCTTCCTTTGTATTAATGGCATGATCAATTGGTATGGATGGTAAGAAGAGCCTTTAAACTGTACTTAGAGCTATCAGTAAATAATCTCCATTCAGTTTCAGTCATATGGCTGGTTCATATTTTGACATAAACCATCAACATCAGTACAGTATAGAATAGAGTGTTTCTTTTCAAAATATGTAGCCAATTCCAAGCTTCTATCTGCATAGGTTGTTACTTTACTTTTGTCCAAACTGCAAAATGTTTTCACTGCTGCAGGCGTGAAGCTATTAATTCTACGTCTTGATTCGTTAAATGTAAATCCCGAATTAGATCATTCAAATCCGCTTGAGTTACTAAATGGCGTTCATCATCAGCCTGATACAAACTGCCACTGCTGATGAAAGATGTTTCGGATTCATTGCTCGTAGCAATGCGAATGGCTTGGTGATGGATCATTTGGTGGACATTGAACTGGTTTGGAAACCGATGGAACATTCGAGTAAGTAATATTTTTTTTTTTTTGATTTTTCATATTGAATCCACTTGCAACTTTTGTTAAACAGAAATAACAATCGGTTTGGTGGTTAAACGACTCTCTCCAAAGTAATGGAATTGAAAAATCGAAATAGATCTTCTTGCCATTTGACCAGTTGTATTAAACAGTTCTGCAATTATTGCAAAACATTGTCGGCGTCCACGGTTTGTTCAAGTTTCTGACAGCAAAACCAAAATAATGTAAATATGCATATTTTAATGATATCTTTTTTTTCAACCAAATATGCACTACACCCAATGCAAAAAGAGCGACTTCTGTTAAATTAATAATTACGAAATTGTAGCGTCAGTATTGACTGTTTTACAGTATTGCCAGCATGCGATAAAAAATAAACAAGATGTGATAGCCCAATTCTTATGCCAGATTCGAATTCAGCGCTCTCAGATTAGTTATAAAACGTGCTTCGTTTCTGCAATCAATTTTTTTTTCCAAATTTGTAGACCAGTTTTATCAGCGTTACAGCTCATCTGCGCTTACGAGAAATGCGACTTAACTCCCAATTTATTATTTTGAGATATTAGGGGATATCCAGGGATTAGCAATAACAAGGTCTGGGGATGACTGGGTAGTTAGCAATATGTTCTCTACTCAGGGTGGTTTGGCTAGAGCAACGGTGTTTGCTTCTAGAGCGTTTACTCGGCGGGGGGCTACTGTGACGTAGTTGTGGGAAGTGGGTCTGCTGACCTTTTCATGGCAGTCTGACCTGGAGGTTGATCGGCTGTGGGACTGTTCGGATCATGGTGATTCCACAATTCCGTTCAGTTTGATTTTGGCAGCTGTGTGCTCGTGTGCGGGGGCACCAGTCGCTGGGCCCCCTGGAAGTAGATTTTCTACAGAGTTAGGTTAACTACGAAGTCTGACCAAAGGCTTTGTCTGGTACCGGGGGTGATAGGGATACACACGGGCAAGTCTCGAGTTCGTGCCCTGTCATCTGTATCTTTTGATCTCTCGGGAAATACGGACAGGCATGGGGTTTCCCTATGTCTATATTTCATGGTTGCCGTTCATTGTCGCAGAACGGAAGGGTTTGGAGTTCTTCCCGCCTCCCACTGGTAAGGGTAATGCATCCTTGCAATGTAGTATCGACCGTTTCATCTGCCTGAAGTCTCCGTGCCTGTAGGTATGTAAAAATCTCCAGTCTGTACTCTTCTGCCACAGGGCGACCAATCCCGTGAAGTATGGTGTATAAATCACGACTTGGTAGTAGCTTTGATATTTGCTTTGCTGCGGTGAGTTTGGGCGGTAGCGTGGGGATCAGGAGGCCCCGAGACTGAGTTCTCGCCTGATCATTTGGTGTTGGACCCCTAGTGGGAGCATACCATACCAAAATCGCTGGTAGAGACTTTGTGTTCGAATGTGGAGTTGCATTGCAACCGGGTGTTACAGACCCTCGCCAATGGGGATTATGTTCCATACTAGCATAACCAATTTGGTATCTCCTGGCTGCGAAGAAAGTATTGACAATATACGGTAGTACCAAAATTGTCAGCCCCTTTTCCTAGATAGCCCAAGTTTTTACTTGGCTATCCCAGGTGATAGCTCTTTTGAAAAATTGACCTGGAGATTGGACGTAAATATGTGCCTAAATAAGGACAACAGTAATAACGAATAAACTACATTTTATCCGAACTCCACTTAAGTCGTTTTTTTAATGAACATATTTATATTTGAAAGAATGCGAACGTTCGGGTTACCAAAATTCGATTAGAAAAAAAAAAAAAACAAAATGGAAATCACTCCAATTTGTATCTACAAATTTATTAGGATAAATAACAGGTTGTTGACTTCCTTCACTGCCATTAATTCATAATATCTACTTCACCTCGTTAAAGATGCAGTAGGAGGAGTGACATGAAAATCAAATGCTGCATTTGTGATATGTCGTGTGAATTAAATTCACACAACGTGACTTGAACTGAATTCACGAAATTGGAAACCAGGAGGAGGAACGGACATACAAAAGCCAACAAAATTACAAAAAAAGAAAACACGATGGACGAGCCCACATTATATTTAGCATTTCACCTTTCAATAGTCGCAAACTCCAACATAAATTTCCAACTTTGAATGAAATTTCTTTCGCTTTGGTTGGTTGGTTTTTTGCTGCAGTGTTTAAATTATAATACAACGGATTTTTTTGTGTGTTTCTGTAATAAAAAAAAATTCACTACCAGTTAATTTCTTTTCCTAAACTTTATGTACATTTTACTGTCTTATTGTAAGTCAATTTGCAACATTAGTTATGGCGTAGATGAAAGATGACGATGATAAATTGAGTTAAATCGTGGTTTTACCCTTCACAATGCTAAGTTGTACATGGAATTTGTAACATCTTCAGACAAAAAAAGTTGTTTGCTTGTTTGTATACGAGATGTGATAAAAAAATAACGGTTATTTTCAATTTTTTCAAAAAGTATTTATTTATTCATCAACAACTACTATCTTGTCCCCTTCCCCGTTTTTTCCAATCCTCGAAACATTTCTGTAACGCGCTTTTTGGTATCGCCAACAGCTCCTGTTTCGATTTTTCTTTTATCTCCTCAATTGTAGTAAAACGCTTTTCTTTCATCGGTGTCTTCAGTTTTGGGAAGAGGAAAAAGTCAGCGAGAGCCAAGTTCGGTGAATACGGTGCTTAAGGCATGATTGCGGCTTTTTTTTGGCCAAAAACTCACGCACAAGCATCGAAGTATGAGCTGGTGCGTTATCAGTGTGCAAAATCCATGATTGGATTCCTTATTGACCGTACGACCTTGTAAAAACAGTGAGCAAAACCTTCACATTTGACCCAACTTGACGTGCTTTTTTCGGTCCAGGGCGACCATTGTTATTAACATCTTCTCGGCCTTTCATAAATCGGATATACCACAATTGAACTTGTGTTCTGAATATGGTGCAATTAAATGAAAGATAAGAATTAAGAAATATATATGTAAGTTAAATAATCTAATTTGTATGGGAGGTACCAGAGAGGGCGTGGTCATTTCCCAATTCACATTTTATTTAGTATTATAACACAATGAGTTGATGAGAATTGAAGCAACTTCAGGCAACGAATTACGGATTATAGTAAGACAAATTTTAATAATTATGCACTGTTTTGTGCGATTATTTATTACCTCTCTCATGGGAACCCTCATCCCAATTGGCAAAAAAAAACTAGGACAATCGGTTTTCACAAGCTTCGCTTTAAGAAAAATTATTCGCCAGAAAAATTATTCATCATAGATAGAAACAGGTGGTGATCACTTGGTGCCAGGTCCGGACTATAAGCTTGATACATAAGAACTTCCAAACAAATCTCCTAAAACATTTAGCGAGTCATAATCGGAGTGTGTGGCTTGCAATTGTCCTAATGGAAGACAATACCTCCCCCATTGACTAGATCTGAACGTTTCTGGGCGATTGCTTGTTGACACTGCAGGTCCGGATTAAGAGTTTGATCGTGGAGGAGCAACTTATAACATATGTGACCGAGCCTACTCAGCAAAACCTTCCGAACTGTCAATCCTGGTTTGACCACCGCCTGTGCTGTGTCTCCGCGATTCGATCGCGTGATTTACTTTTTACCATCCGCTTTAAAAATGGGTCAATTTTGTTGCGATTCAGCAGAGACTCGCAGATGGAAATTCGTTTAATGAAATTTTTTCCATGCGTTAAATCATGTGGCACCTTTGTTTTTGCATCCAGTCTTATTGAAGTGGTTCCAAACGGTCTTATGTGTAATGTTTATCTCCTGGACAATCGAAACAGTGCCGTCATGTAAGTTCGCACTTGGCGATTTCCATTAATTTATCGACATTTTTAGCAAACGGCCTTCCATAACGTGACGTCAAAATTAATGGAACAGAATAGATGAGACCAAAATTTCGAGTTATTGGCTGTTAACAGTTACGACTACAAACGGTTTAGTTTGCGTTTTCGTCTTTATCAAAGAAACACTGTAAAATATGGCGATATTTTTTACTTTTGTCCATCTTTAACGGGCGATCGAGCAATACTGTGTCAAACAAATTGTCTGAGTAGCTTTTGGAGTACAAAATCGTATATTTCTAGCGCCATCTGGACGAGAGATACTCGTACAGATTACCAAAGCACTTTCAAAAACTCACTCACTGTGAATTGTAAATTTTAAAAAGTTTCATAGAGATTTACGGCAATGATCGCGTTTATCATTCAGCCAGCCAGGTCAACCGACTTTGGTCAAATAATACTTCGTATGTATTTAAGACGCTTACTTCTGGGTGTTACATTTTTGGCTATATCACATGATATATGCCTTGATTCTTCCGGTTGTAGGTACAAAAAGAAACGGTATACTTACTTACAATTATTGAAATTGCTAAAATAATTAAATTGATTTATGAAACTGAAGAGATTATCTATAATATTATGTAATAGACTATTTGATTGGAAGTCAAATATACTTTTTATATTATATAAATAATTAATTATTTCTTACCAGCAATAATATCAGACAACAGCTTCAAATTCAAAGTGATGGTTTTTTGAAAAATGGAATTTTAAGTGACGGATTAAACAGATTAAAAAAAATGGTATTCCAATTGAAACATGGATTTCGTAGAATCCAGTTGCTATAAAGAATGTAGAACCATAAACAGAGTCTGTAATTCTAAATGGTGCTTCAATATACAATTCATATGCTTATACAATTTTAAAGTAAATACCAAGTAGAACTGTAAAAAATAATACTTGAGTTCTTTGGGGTTGATTACCTGTCATTAAACTAAAGGATGTCCCAACAAGAATGCAAGATTTAAATTTTAAATAAAACAAAGATATTTAAAAAAAAATCGTGAAACTTTATTATATCGTAAAGTAGACAGAATGAGGTTATGTATGGAACAACACATCGGGGAAATGGCCGCCGCGGCTTTGCTGGCACACACGCGATCTTGTAATGAAATATTTAATGACCATTTTGCATAAATGCTGCGGTATTTCATTAATGCAGCGCCCAATTTCCTCTTTTAAGACTTAAGTCGTCGTCGGCTTATTCGCGTAAATCATCGACTTCAAAAAACCCCACAGAAAAAAGTTTAATGGTGTTAAATCACGCGATATAGGCGGCCAATTCTGGTCTCCAAAACGCGTGACACGTTGAGGATGCATTTGCTTCTCGTGAATCATTCGAGGATTTTTCTCACCCCAAATTCGACAATTCTGCCTATTGACGAAGTCATCAAGATGGAAATGGGCCTCGTCACTGAAGATGATTTTATCGGCAAAATCAGCATTTTCATGTTGTCTCTCCAATACCCAATTAACGAACTCCCTTTGCTGTCCATGGTCACCTGGCTTCAGTTCCTGAGTCAATTGAACTTTGTATGCATGAAGATGCAAATCTTTCGTCAAAATTCGCTGCATAGTAGATTTGGAGACACCAATTTGCCAATTCGGTCGATCGACCTTGTCGAAAGCGCGTTGTTGTCTTTCCATCACTAACAGACCCAGTTTTGGCAAGTTTATCCATTAATCTCTTTACAGTTGACTCTTTCAGAGCATTATTGTGACCCCAAATTGATCGTAATTTGCGAACTGTAGCCGTAAAACTTTCACCATTTTGGTAAAACAATTTCACAATGAGAATGTGTTGTTCATTCGTGTTGCGCTTCATTTTTATTAACCTCGTACCTTCTACTAGCAAACAATAACAATTGTTCAAATGTCAAACAATGGCACTTCGAATGGCGCCAAATTTAAATCTTGCATTCTTGTTGGGACGTCCTTTATGACGTGCTCAGGTTACTGTAATTCCTGAAGTTGATAAAATAATTGTATTTAACAAAGGAATTTGGAAAGAATTAAATGGGGTCATGAAGTACCTAATTCTACCTTAGTTATAATAGAGAAACCATTGATATAATTTATATGTGTTTGCTAAATTGATCACTTTGTATGGGTGACAGCCTAAGGGGTGTAGAATTGCGGTCTATATTCATTTGCAGAACTAAGTTTATTAAACGTTTTAAGTTTGCAAATTATACTGAATATAATGTGATTCAATGTAAATTAATATATATTAAGCAAAATTGAATGAGAGGTACCAGAAAAATTGTTGTTTCACTGACGATGTAGTCTTGTCTTCTTGTACACGTACTGAATATTTAATGCTATTGCAATCCAATGTAATGTTTTACATATATAGTTCCGTAATATTACTGATAAAGATACAAACTATTCTTTAATTGAATCAAAATTAAGAATTATCGGTACGAATCAATATCATGCTTTTTAGGAATTAATTTTACAATGGTTTTTTGTCATACATTTTGCCAATCTAAGCCTAAGTCGTAAATTCAGATTTTTCAGTCGCTGTCTGGCATTATAAGGCAATGCAATGGGTAAACATGAAGATTACTGCAGCTTACAATTAGAAAGCACCGGAGAGGTTCTTGAGGGGGCGTGGCAATGTGATCCATTTTCAATCTTAGTTCTTTCTTCACCAAATGCTTGATCTTTTGCAAGTTTAACTGAATTTAGAGCAATGTAATGTAAGATATGACCCCGATAATATATGAATTAAATCGGCCAATTTATGCAGGACGTGCCAGAAAGGGTATAGTACTCGTTTGAAATTTCTCAAAGTTTGACAGACATTACAAAGCAATACAATTGATAAAAATTTGGATTTTTGTAGACTACGAATTTGTAGTTATAGATAATAAACTGAATTTGTGAAAATTTGCCAATTTGTGTGGGAGGCAGCGGAAAGGTTGGCCAATGAAGTATAAAATCTGATAAAATATTCATATGTGCTAAGTTTCATGAAGTTCAGAGAAAATTTTCGGCAGTTATCGTGACTACCACTCAGCCAGCCAGGGGACAAACATCGATTAGATGACTTAAAGAGCGATGAAACAGATTTGATCTGTGTTACGTTTAATTCTGCATGTTACATATTCGTCGTATTAAACGATATATACCAACATTCCACCGGGTGAAGGGGTATAATAATAAGCATAATGCACAAAAGGTACACTGTTAAGCTTTTCATTAAGCTGTGCTTGTTAGCATTTGTGCCAATAACAACTTATATGCAGTTGTGTCCCATGGACACATGATAGATAAGAACTTGCGATTATTGAGTTGTATTTGACGTGTGATCTTCGTTGAAAACATCTTCGTATCAGTGGGTAAAACTTCTCAATTGTTTTGTGAATTTACCGCGCCTTAAGGTTGCGACGATGTTTGATGAAACACAAAGAGCTAAGAACACTGAAGATAGTTGTTTGGCGAAAAAAGAATTTGCTGTCCGTCCGGCAAGTTGTGCCAATATAATCAGTTTTTGCATGTTCTTGAGTAATAGTCTTTTAGCAATAATAAATAATTGTTAACAGAAAAATAATCTTGAATCAAATAAAAAAAAAATAATAAGCAATATTTTAATTGATGGGAATATTTTAAAAATACCTTAAATACGATTCTTGGTGATTAAAAGAGACGAGCACAACTCAAAAAGGAAAAGAAGGATAACGTAAAACTTGACAAAAAAAAAACTATTCTAAACACTATTTTTATCTTCACTTTTCATCGGTAAGAGATCAAAAGTATTCTTTAAAAACCAAAAGATTAACTATCCTGTTTTGATATCTTTAAGAAAAGTTTGTCGACATTCCAATAGTTAATTCTTCGATACGCACAACCCTATTAAAAAATACCATTATGTGTTATTGTTTCCATCAGTATTTCATATCAGCAGAAACGAACGAAAATTGTTACTGTAGCCTGATTGTCGTAGGTTTTAGATTAGCAGTCTTTATTAAGCTTTCACACCATAAACTAAAAAATTGTGAAATAAATGGTACACACACTAGAACCGGTTTTTTTGAATATGGCACATAGTATAGTCGATTTTTCATGATCTATACCGTTTAAAATGAGATGATTCTTCGTATCAGTTGTTTTGTTACTATCTGGCAAAACAAAATTACAAATGGATCTGGAGTGTTTTCATATTTCAGTTTCGGCTTATGGGGTTTTGAATCTTCAATCGGAGCCTTTTCTTAGTATTCTTCGGCACCTTCACCTTCCTATCCTTAAAACTTTCCCGCCCATCACACTTTAAAATTGACTGCAGCGTTACCACGTATGCGGCATTCTTTTCCTCAGACACAATGCGACATTCTTCACCAAGAATTTTCCAAACTAGTTGATCTAACAAAGAAGACGCAAAAAAGTTGCGAAATATTTTGTTTATTTTTCAACATAATCTTCTTTTAGTTCTTCTCCTTCCATACACTTTTTCCAGCGATATTCAATAGCAGGGTGCTGTTTATAGTAAAAATTGTCAAAATCCTTAAAATAGCCTTCAACCACAAACTCCACCTTTACATTGTTGGCAAATCTTTTACCACCGAACCATTTTTCCAAGTTTGGAAATAAAAAATGGTCCGAGGGAGCTAAATCTGGCGAATAAGATGCGCCATGAAGAAATTCGAACTTTAATTCATTAATTTTGGCGATCGCTATAGTGGATATGTGAATTGGAGCATTGCCTTGATGAAACAACACTTCCCTTTTCGCCAAATGAGATTTTTTTCCCCGCAATTTCATATCATAAACGCTGCAATAAATTATCATAATATTTACCGTTGATGGTTTTTCCTTTCTGAAGATAATCAATAAGAATAATCCCATGGACATCCAAAAAAAAAAAACAGACGCCATGACCGTGGTTGCAGTTGGAACGGTCTTGGCCAACTTTGGACACGATGCCCCCATTCCAGTCAACTTCTTTGACTGTTCCTTTGTGTGAGATGTGAAGCGGTGAGACCCATATGTCATCCATTGTTTTAAATCGACGCAAAAATTCCGCTTTATTGCGGTGAAATATCGTTTAAAACTGTACTGAAATATCTTCACGACGCTGTTTTTGCTCTATTGAAAGCAAGCGCGGCACCCATCTTACGCACGGCTCTTTCATCTTTAAATCTTCGGTCAATATACGATGTATAGCACTTTTTGAAATGCTTATCATTTCAGATAGCTTGCGCACATTCAACCGACGATCATCCAATAACATTTCGTGGATTTTCTTAACCGTGTCTGGAGTGGACATCTCAATTGGTCGACCACTACGGATTTCGTCTTAGTAGCTCATACAGACTCGTTTAAACTCTGCTACCCAATAATTTACAGTCGTAAATAAAGAAGCAGACTCCTCCAGGGTAGAATCTAGCTCGGCTTTAATATTGGTTGGACTGAGAAATTGCAAGTGGAAATATTGAATTACATAACGGTGACCAATTTTTTCCATGTTTACAAATTCACTGAGATCGTTTACTTTTGTTGGCTCAAATAAAATCACTAAAACGTATGTTTTATAGGTTGCCACTTTTCATCAAAATAATTTAGTTTTGGGACCGCCCGTATTATGGTGAAAGTCAGCGAAAGACGTAGATTCAGTATTTATTAACCTTTGAAGAACTGTGACTCAAATCTTAATCGCTATAAGTTTTATTTCGGTTCTCAGCTCAAAACAAATCCCATTTTGCCTCAGTTAAAAACTAAATATTTTCAATCACTTATTAGAAAACCCATATGTTGAAATCTCTCTTTAACGACCATTAATCATTGTGCAGAAATTACATCCGCGTTGTCCCCTTTCCGCTCCCCTGCTATTTTAGTTCCCAAAACTGAGATTGTTATAATTTACGACGCTTCGTTTCGTTAATGTGGGGATGAATGTGGGACACACTGTGCGCACTGCGCAAACTTACTAAGTAGAGATACAATTGGGATGGTTTCAACGGTTCTTGATTCCACCTCTTTGCGGCAGATCATGTGAAATTGTGGCGAACTTTTCTTTTTTTTTTTGTTTTTTTTGTTAAAGTTGTTGGAAGACAGTGCCTATGAAAGCCAAAGCACGAATAATAACTGCGAACGCAACATCATTGTCGACGCTTATAATTATCTCAACTACCCACGACGATGATCGTTAACACGTATAGTAGGTCAGTAGCTTCATCAGTCACCAGCAAGCGCCTGTAGTAGCGGGCTAGTTTATTGCTTGAATGTTAATGCTGTGGATGATTTCAATTAAAACTGTATTAAAAGTACGTAAATTGAAGTTTTTGAAACACTAAAAGTGGAGGAAAAAAAATCACAAAGTTGGCAAACTTATTCTCTGCTGTGGTTAGATCATTGTGTAGCACAATAATGATAACATACTAATTAATTATGCCCACAATAGCAAGTGAACTATTACGTTAAAAAACATTATGGAAATTGAACGAATTTGAGATTTAATCACTCGTTTGTTGGTCACTTGGCTCACGTATAGGCGAGAGTGCGTGAGAGATTTTGGAATGAGGCATTTGAAGTGATGAATCAATTTTGTAGTAACCGATAGACGGTTTGACTACAAATTCATTTCGAATTCCCTTCCAATGTTCAAGCGGAGTACATAAAAGACTGAACTTATAGTGTAGGTAGACCGAATGGCACGTCGGTCCGATAAATCCCGGGATTGAGAAAGAAACAATTTTTGTTTGCGAAATGCATCTTTATGATAGATCGTTTCTTTTTACTATTCTTCTCTATGGCCTTATTCGTCCTTTGTTTATTTACCTCCTTCATCGGTGTCACAAGCATTTGCTTTTTTATAAAGGGTGGCGCTTAAGTAACGATAACGGCGACTATATTGAATGCTTTCTTGTGCATCATTTGGTGAACCAATTGCATCTTATATGGGAAAAGATGTAACATATGTAAAATTCTTTGCAAAGACCGCCTCGACATCTCTAATTGCTGAGAACGTCGCCTGGTGGAAGTTTTGGGGTTTTCCTCAATACTTGCTTGCACTTGAACAATGGTCACTTCATTTCGTACTACGCGAGGTCTTCCATCATGCATGGAAGATCACAGACAACCCCTTGTTGCCCAAAACGCTGAACCAATCGGTAAATTGTTGGAGCGCTAGGAGAATTTCGAACACGAAAGAAATTTCGATATGATCTGAATAATCGAATGCTGACTTTCAAAGTAAAATTGAACAACTTTGGTTCTTTGTTTTGTGCTAAGCCTTTCCATCATAAATCTCCCAAGTATTATTTACTTAATTCTGTAAAAAAACGAAAAAAAAGAATTAAACAAAAAATTTACTCACTGATCAAATCTTAACGTTGCTTATGCGCCACCCTGTAGATGAATTGGTCAGGACCCTTGAAATATGCTTTAGTTTCGCCACATTTAAATCAAATCTTTTCGCTGTTGCATACTTTTGGGATTTTCAAAGAAATAATAGTAACTGTGAATTTATAGACCTATAGAAGTTAGTGGGTAAGGCAAAGAAAAAAATTTCCTTGCACCCCATGAATGAGATATGGGAGGGCTTTTTACATTAAGTGAGTTGATACGAATTCTATTCCTAAAGTCAATCAACGGGACCTGCAATTTAAGGACGATTTCGAATGTCACAGTTTCAGAATGTCGGTAGGCAATGGAACAGCAATTCGAAATATAATTCATAAAATTTTGTCATTGTAATGATCAAATTGTGACGGATTGTCTTGGCGGAAGAGTAATTTTTTCTTCTCTATTAGAGAACAAGTGAATTCCTTCAACCGAAAGGTTGAAAGGATATATTATTTGGTACGACAAAAATTTTAGCATCCAGAACGGAGCGTTTGAAGTGTCAAGTATCTTGTGACCAAATGCGCTTCAGCACATTTTAAATCAATTGAAAGACGTGCGCCTGACAATTTAGTTGTCGTAAACCTTTATGACTAAGCTTCTCAAAACTTGGCATAGACATATTTGGAAAATCATAGCGCCGGGGATTGAAAATGGGTCATACCAACCAACTTTTTTTGGTACCTCCCAGACAAATTGGCCAATTTCTCAAAGTTTCTGTTTTCTAATTGTTACTCCTCACTCAAACATTGCAGTAACTTAAATCTTTGTCAGTTGTACTTAACCACATTCTTTCTGTCACCTCCTATACAAATTACCGACTTAACCCATACATTCTTAGGTTCACATCTTTTACTCTACTTGCACCACTAAATCTAACTTAGTTTGATATACATTGAGCGCTTGTGAAAGTAGGTTCTCTTTACAAAAACAGAGCGCTTCGCTATACAGTTTCTGGTACCTCCCATTTTTCTAAATTTTAATTTTTCTTCCGTAATTTTTAAGCAATAGACCGCGGTAGCATTGTTTATTAGTTTATAATGCTTAGTAAAATTTGACAAAAACCGATTAGGTGACCACGCCTCTTTTGGTATCTCTCACAGAAATGATTGATTCAATCGATTTATACTTAGTTTCATTTACATTCAGCAATTGCAACAAATTCGTTCAAATTTGGCACACGTCAGGCATTTGAGAGAACTACTTTCTGAGCACGGAAATAATAGTCATTATCACGCCCCTTCTGGTATTTGCCAAACAAATTGGACAGCTTATTGAAATTATGTTTTTCCTTTGTAATTCTTAATTCGTAGACTATAACTACTTACATTTTTTGTAAATTGTCAAAATAATCGGATTAAAAATTCGAAAAAATCGACTGCGTAGCCATGACACTTCTGGAATCTCCCATACGAATTATTTAACTTGAACTATATATTCCCGGATCTAAGTCTTTCATTCAGTTGCGCTAAATTCTATGCAATTTAGTATGAATTGGGTAGACTGGTTTTTATTTTCGTCGTGGTGCTCAGCGCGGTAATAAGTGGAAGCAGATTGCAACTGAACGATTTCCTTAAGGTTAGTTTTCATCTCTGCTATAACAAGAAAAAATAATTTGATCACGTGGTAACCGATGAAAGACATGGTTAGTTGATATACGTGTGAAGCCAGGCTCAACATATACTCGCAGCACGGCCTAGTGGCCGGAAATTATCTCTTTACAGTTTTTAAAGTCTTGGTCTCCTTCGAGTGCTGCTAGTACTTAGTATATTTTTTAAAATGGTGTTGTCTGATCCGTTTGAAATGCCAATATTATCAGCAATGTTGTCAACCAATGATTTGTAAGCGCCGAAACTGTTATATGTTTGCCAGTAAAGGTTGATTCTCGTTCTTGCTTAAAGTGTTTACACTACTTGCAAAAATATTCTTCAATAAGATCTGAAGAGCTTCTGCAATATTTTAAATATTCTGCAGCAGAAATTTCTTTTCGTATACGAAATGTAATAGAACTTGTATATCCAATAAAATTACACATTGTAAAAATCGCCAAAATAATTTTCTCCGGTCTACATTATCAGACGTTGCTCAAACATTAATGAAATTGGTAATATGAAATTTGGCATAGATGTCTGTCACAGTGTTACCAACTTGAAAAAAGAAATATTTTTTAGATTCGCTGTATCTGCGTAGTTATACATTCACACGAAGAAATGAAGGTACACATCATTTGATGCGACAAAAATATGGCATCCAGAGGTAGCATTTAAAGTGTCTTTTGACCAAATATGTTTCACGACCTTCTAAGTCAGTTCAGAGATGTCCAATGTGAGCCTGGTTGGGTAATAACACGATAATCTTCATGAAGCTTTTTGAAAATTGCCACAGTCTACTAATTTGACAGGTCGTAGCCGGAGTTTTAAATAGACTACATACATAATCGACCCACCTTTTCTGGTACCTTCGGTACAAATTGACCGATTTTCCGAAATTCGATGTATTTCCTGTCATCCCTCTTTCGTAGAATGGAGCAACTTAAATTCTTGCCCATTGTATTGGTTTAAGATGCCTTGCAAAATTCGAAAAACGAAAAACTGGTACATTCATATCATACAAAAGGCTCATTTAACCCATAAGTCGCACATTTGCCAAAGTATAATCACAGTATGAAAACGGAGCGCATTGCTACACTCCTTCTGATACCTGCCATACAACGGATGGATTTTCCGCAACTCAATCATTCGTTTGTAATTTCTAAATGGTAAACTGTCTAGGTTTTTGCTTATTATATTGGTTTATAATTATCCCCAATGCTTGAATAAAATCGGCTAAATAACCATGAAGCTTCTGAGACCTCCCATACAAATAACTTTCAAGTATTTAATTATACTGAATGGCTCAGTAAACTGATCTCTAAGAATAAAAATGGAAGGCATTACCACGAGAATTTAATTTTAATATCTGAGCCGTATTATGATAAAACATTCTTTGATTCCTGTCACCCATTCAATTGTACTTAATCCAATATAATTTTCCATGCTTCAAACACTTGGTAACCTTTGTTCTGCGAACGAAAATCGACTGCATCGATAAGCTCCTTAGGATACCAGACAAACAAATACTCGTATGTCGATCTAGCAAAAACCATTGGAAAGTCTCTCTAATTTCTAGGCACTGGATTTTAGAAGGTTGTAATTTTACTACTTTTGTTATGCTTTAACTTAATTTATCATTTGATTCAAATTTTTGTGCTGCTTCAAATTGAAAATTGGTCTTAGTTTTTGGACTGAATATAGTATATTCCGCCAATATATGTACTCAAATTGTTTGGATTCGCAAATTTTTCAATTATTCATTGTCAAAGCTTTCAACAAAGCAAGAACCTACCAAGACAAATTTCCCGGAAAATCGTACAGAGCATTCCAAGCTAATTAAAAAATTCACTGATAAGAGGAAAACCTATATAGTTTGTTAATGACCCATTCGTTATGCCTTTTGGCTAACCTATTTTGTTAAGTTCAACTTGTGCGCCATAAACTAAAAAAACGCATGAGGTAAGGGTGCTTGCTGTAATTTAAATAAGGTGTTTACTGACCGCAGATAATGACCATTTAATTAAGTAGGGTGATTTTTTAAGATTTAAGTTTTTTAGATTGGCAGCACTGGTTGGTAATGACGTCCAAACGTCATCTGTCAAAGTGTACAGTATACTCTGCCATTTCATCATGGAAAGACTAACAAACGAGCAACGATTGCAAATCGTTGAAATTTATTATCAAAATTCGTGCTCTGTTACAAATGTGCATCGTTTGATACGACCATTTTATCGTCGTCATAATCGACCTGCTGCATCAACAATTCGTACTGTTATTTCCAAATTTCGCACCAAATTTACTTTGTTGGACATAAAACCATCGACTCACATGCGTAGAGTGCGTACCGAAGGAAATACTGCAGCCGTAGCGACCAGTGTCAATGACGATCGTGAGTTGTCAATTCGTCACCGTTCTCAGCGATTGGGCATGTGTTACTAACCACAAGGAATTTGTTTTGCCCCAATTGGCTGAGTTGAACTTGTTTGACATGTGGTTTAATCAGGACGGTGCAACACACCACATTGCTCGTGAAACAATCGATATGTTGAGAGATGAATTTGATGAGCAGCTTATCTCTCGATTTGGCCCTGTGAGTTGACCCCCAAAATCTTGCGATTTAACGCCTCTTGATTATTTCTTGTGGGGTTATGTCAAATCGTTAGTCTATGTGGATAAGCCGAACGCTATTAAAGCCTTACAGGATAACATAACACGCGTTATTCGTGGAATACAGGCCGAAATGCTCGAAAAAGTGACGAAAAATTGGACCTTTCGAATGGAGATTTTGAGACGCAGCCGCGGACAACATTTACATGAAATTATCTTTAAAAATTAAATGGCAAAGACCAATTTATCGATTTCAATAAAAAAATTTAATATATGATGCAAATTTGAGTGTTTTATTCGATTTAAAAAAAAAAAAACTACGGTTAAAAAATCACCCTATACAGGGTTGCCCATATTCGACGGACCCATCTGGCAACG
>JAHXMU010000104.1:2525722-2541501 GCA_019455685.1 Philornis downsi | reverse complement strand
ATGATGATGTTGGCGTTGATGTTGAGAAGCCTCACAAAGTTGGCTAAATGTAGTTGGTACCCACTGCCATCACCAACATCACCATCAGCAGCGGCATCAGCACTGCTGGTTATGCACAGACATTTCTACGAGTTGTAATAATAACGATGAGCTTGCAGTTTAATAGACCAGGCAAAAAAAAAAAAAAAAAAACAATTACGTAATGTCCTCCTCATCGTTGTTTTTGTTTTTTTTTATTATATTTGGGAAAAATCATCGGTTGCATTCATAGATATCGAAAGACGAAAAAAAAATCAAAACAAGCAAAGATAGTCAAGACAATGAAGATGAAGCTAAAGAGAAAAATTCACCTAAACAAACATTGAATTTCCATTTCCTTGTTATTTTGGGATTCGTTACCCTTCCTCCTACTCCGCCTTCTCCTCCAGTTTTAGCGACAATAGCGTCCAAAGACACAAAGATTTGGTAGACAACCAGCTAAAGTACCAAACGACCGAAGGAAACAGGTTTTCGCGCCATAAGTGAGTGCATCTTCATCTTTCAGGTTAGAGCCACCACATTTAGTGTCCATTGATGATAACAAGAAAGGGAGAAATTCACGACTTTGTATGTACCCAAGCGAGTGACAGACTGAGTAAGTATTCGTCCGTCCGGCGCATTCAAACATTTGTATCATTTGGTATTCACGATTTCGAGTGGTTTCATTTATCGTTTGGGTGATTTCTTTTGCACCCTACGGCAAGGAATGTGGTCCATGTTAAATATTTGCCATGGAATTGCAATTCATCAAATATAGATGGATCCCCATAGATTGCTCATTTCCGACAAAATCAAAATGTTTACATGTGTTATATACATGTATATCGCATTCCGTCGGTCATTGATGCAATTTTTAGCATCGCTAAAGTACCTATAAATATGACCCGAAAGTTTCTTGAATATATGTACAATGGCTTGTACAATGAGAAACTATACCAATGAGATATTTCCAAAATGTAATATTTTGCGTTTTCTTCAAGGATATTATATAAAAATAATAATAACGAGAGCAGTGGTTTTGTTCCAATGTTTCCACCAACGAAAATCGACTTTACACATGACAATTTCAGAATTTCACAATTGATCAAAAATCACGCATATGTGTCAGATTCATTTTGGTCAGAAAATGAAGAGAAATTTACCACGAAATGTTAAACACAAAAATTAAAATTATTAAACTATTAAGTTGAATTATTATTAGCCATTCAATTTTTCTAAGTTGGTAACACTATGACAACGTCTGTGCTAAATTTCACATTAGTGTTTGAGCTCAGTTTTCATTTGTACGACGCAAAACGTAATTGCGGGCGACATTTGCAGTGCGTGATTTTGTCGAGCAGTTGCATTAAGTTTTGTGTATTTCTGCAGTGGAAATATTTGCAATGCTGAAGGAGCTCTTCATTGAACTAAATTTGTCGGAAGAAGGCCGAGAACGAGTTGGAGACGACCGAGTTGGTATTCAAAAAGCGTTGATTAGCAATTAGGGATTTTATTGATTATATTGACATTTCAAACGGATCAATCAAGTCCATTTCGAAAGATGTTTTAGGTCTCAGACGAGTTAAAGTTCGATTGAAGCCAAAAACGCTTAATTTGTTTTGAAAAATATCGTCGCATTAAAATCTGTAATCTTACCATAGAGGAGAAATTATATAGAGAAACGTACTCGCTTACCTAAAGTACCCTCCGTAGGCTTAAGCAAACTAAATGTCTCCAATGTATGAGGAGAAGATTTATATTACGGCTGAAAGCACGCAATGGTGCTATTATAGAGGCCATTGCCTTTAATTTCATATGGCTGATATTTCGTAAATAGTGTGGACTTTAACCAAAACGCTATCAAACAAGAAAACTTTGTAGCATATTTTCAGGCATAAAATAAATAATTTATTGATTTACCTCGTAAACATAATCGCGATGACTATATTATTTTTGCACGTAGAAATAAAAGCAAACGTAATAGAAAATAATAAAGAAACTGGTGTTATTGGAGCATTGACTTAAGGATGTACATCCGGGTTGTCTGTATTCTCTATAGAGAAAACACTACTTACTATTCAATTCTATCCAGGAAATAAGGTTGATAGAAGAAGCGTGCTCATATGGGGTAAATGTAATGTATGGAATAAGGCTCGTAGTTGGAAAGTGTTTTAGATTTTAGAGGCGTGCACGTGACGTGATATTTTCATATCGTGACGAATTCAAACAAACAGAAATTCATACTAAGTATCCTCAGAGTTTATTTTGAACAATGTTTTAGATATTAACAAGATGTTGCAGTTGATTGAAAAAGAATAAAATTCCAAAAGTGTTCTACTTCCTTTAATTTATTTTGTAGTCTTTTAGATATTGCAGGCCATTTAAAAGTTATTCTGAGTGCTGAAATGACTACGTGACTTGAAACTAAACGCGCGTTTATCTTTTTGCCAAATTTTCCCGGAATCCTAAAATATATTTCAAGTACCATCAACTATAAAAATAACTTTATTGAAAAGTTGTCGAACAAATTTGGGAACGGAATTCTCTAAGATGATTTTTGTCTCTTGTAAAAAGAGTCGTGAGCCGGCATACTGCTAACTTGAGAGAACCAAGAGTCTCGAAAAGGTGTGTCTTGATCTGGCCACAAAACAATAACAGATTTGTATTTGCAATTATTTTCAAAATAAAATAGTTCATGGCCAACTTTTTAACATTGTCACTTCGGTTAACCACATCCCTTACAGTACTTCCCCTACACATGGCCCATATATTCTTAGGTTCATACATTCAACCCTGTTACAGCAGCGGAATTTAGTACACGTCAAGGATTTGGTGAGATAGCATCTAAGAATGAGTTTGGAAAGCAGTGTCACGCCCTCTTCTGTACAAATTAGCCCATTTTCAGAATTTCAATTTTTAGCTTGCAACGCTAAACTCGTTTCCTGAATTTTTGTTCACAGTTTTGATCTATAATTCTTACTAAAATTCTGGGAAAATCGACCAACTAACCACGCTTATCTTGATCTTTGTTCAACCCATTTTCTAGCTTGTTTCATAAATTTTTTAAATTGTTTTTATCTTTTTTCGTTAAGTTAGTTATTGCAACTTATGACAAGGAAAAGTTCTTGCGTCCTTGAATAAATAGCTTTGCAAATGAATTAAAGGCTCTAAATATTCTAGAAAAATACTAAGGATTGTCGCCATGCGCGGAAGGAGATCAAACCGCTTTTTATTTTGATGTGAGATAGATTGGATAAATGTTTTCAAGGCAGAAGTAAGTTATTCACACTTGAAAAGTGAAGTTAAGTATAAGTTTAAAATAAACAAAGAAAAATATTTAAAAAAATGTAAAAAGACTTAGGAGGGGCACTACAATCCACATGGTACTTCTCTACTAAGTAAAAGTAAAATGGAAAATTTATACTTTAATATATAAAATATAAACATTATTAGGAAAATCAACCTTACTTATTGACCGTATTGACCATTTTGATCAATATTTTGAGACAACATTTTGTTTTTGTATTCAAATTTGACTACCATTTTAATTAATTCCTCCCCAAGACACATAAAGTTTAAAGTTTAATGAAATCAGGAAAAAAACATTTCTTATATGAAGTTTTTTCTTTACTGTGCCAAGTAAAACAATCATTTTAACTGTGGAATATGGCATTGATATAACCATTTATTATAAATTTCTTTTAATAATTTAAGCAAGTTTGTTTCAAAAAAATGTTTAAATCAATGAACATTGCTGTTTAATTTGATCTGGTGAGGGGTAAAACAATGTCCTACGTAATCTCGCATTTTATTATGTGAAACGAAACCGAATTTTGTCATTTGTGTGACCTTTACAATTTTAAATATATTAACCGAATTACATAATTATATAATTATATATAAATTACATAATAATTAATCAAAAATTACGCTTTAGGAAAAGAGTCATTTGGTCTGTGTTCATAAAAACTGTTTTATCGGTTTGGATGCTCTTAGAACGATTAACAAAGTGAGAAATTGCTCCAAATGTAATTGGATATAAATAAAGAAAATGGTGTCGACTGGAAGAAGATTAATTTTTTTTTATAAATCTTATCAATTCGAATATTATCGAATTACATTTTAAGTATATATATATTATCCAACAAGGACTTTAAATATCAATAAACATCTCACCGGCGAAGTTTCAATTTATATAACTCAGTTCAAATTACAACAATTTTCTTAAAAACAATTTAACTTTTTTATGGATTTTTTTAGCTTATTTTAGATTTTTGCGAAAATTTTACCTTTTTTTCATCACCAAGTTCTGTAACTTATATCTCGTAGACTGCAGCAAATAAACTTATTACTGTTTATTTATTTACTTATTTTATTAATTATTCATTGTGTTTTATGTGTTTATATAAAAAATAGTGTTTTATAAAAAATAGACTAAGTAACCATGCTGTTTCTGGTACCTCTCGTATCAATGACCAACTTATTAGTTTCACATATAAATTTTCAAGCAATTGCAGTGAATTTAGCTAAATTTGGCACATGTCATAATTTTGATAAATTTTTGTTTTGTGAATGAAAATGGACTGCCCATTAGGGCACCTCTCTTACAATTTTGTCCGCTTTAGCAAAATTTATTTTTTTTTCCGCTGTGAAAATCCGTAGAATGCATTAATTTAATTTGTTTTCAATGTAATCTGTTTCAATCAATCAATGTTTTGTAAAATGTGAAAAAAATCGAACGGATAACACCGCCATTTCTGTTACCTTCCATGCAAATTGTCGAATCCACATACCCATGGAAATGGGGGTAATTTATATGTAAATCAGTTCATCTGACTGAAATTTGTAAATTTGTTTTTATTATTATATTGATGGCAATGTTGAGGGGTTTATTAAAGTATTACATTGATCCTCTTTTTGATATAAGATAAGTTTGGAAGTTTATCGGGTTTCCTGAAGGGAAATCTGTTTGCACAAATATACCATTGTCATTCGATTTGGTAGTACTGACAACGCAAACAGAAAACTTGATATTTGAGTCTAAAACAGAGTTGTTTGAAGGAAATTATTGAAATATGTTTATGCCCTGATAATTGCTTGAAACTGGAAAATGTACAGTGATAATGAGTGAATAAGAATCCGTAGTAGAACCTCAATTTTAATTTCTATTTCTATACGCTCTTCCTACACTGCTCCATACTGACAGTTGTCTTTGTAAACAGAATTCCGCTTGAGTTCTATATAAGCCTTAAAATAAAAGCCTAATTTCCCGTTGTATTCATCTAAGTAGTCTCCCTGTATTGGTTATTGAAATAGGTTCACTTGTTTGAAGATTATTATGGTTAGCAATTTTTTTTTTAAATTTCGTCCCATATAGTCGGATATTTATCACATACGGATATTTGTATTTAGCTATAAGAGTTTGGTGGCTTTTTTGTTAGTGCCAAACTTAATTAAAAATGCAAAGAGTCTGCTTCATTTTTCTTATGCTTTATTTTAACATTTTCTCTCGCTGCGTTTTGTCACTGTCACTGCCTGTCGATGTGAGGCATTTAACACATTCGTCAGTTACAAATGCATGAGAAATGTTTGCAATGATAATTAATAGCAATTAACTTACAATTTGTTTTGAAAAGGCATCAGAAAAAAAGGAATTTGATTCACAAAAACTACACGAATTTGTGCGGTAATTAATTTCAATCTGAACAAACTCTTCTACGTGCATATCATATACTTATTTATGTATGATCATATTTCAGTGTTGCCAAAAGCAATGCTTATGATATTTGAAATTACACATAACTTGGCATGAAATGCATGTTACGGTGTGGCGACATGCGACGATTATGCGAATTCGTTAATGCAATAGAGACGTTACTGAAAAATTGTAGTTCTCAGGCATACGAGTATATCTGTGATATATAAAACAACATACATTTGGTTAAAGCTGTTTTAATATCTTAATATAGGTAGATTCATTCGATACTGACAAAGAGAAGCTAATATATTATGAAAATGTGTTTACTCTCCTACATAAATGAGAAAGTTATTGAAATTGTGTTCCTCCTCCTTTACTTTTTGTTCCTTTAAAAATTCTTTTAGTTCACAGTAAAGGGTGTTGCAAAAAGAACGCAAGATTTAAATTTGCCGCCATTCGAAGAGTCATTGTTTGACATTTGAACAATTGTTATTGTTTGCTAGCAGAAGGTACGAGGTTAGTAAAAATGGAGCGCTACACGAATGAACAACGCATTGTCATTGTGAAATTGTTTTACCAAAATGGTGAAAGTTTTGCGGCTACAATTCGCAAATTGCGATCAATTTGGGGTCACAATAATGCTCCAAAAGAGTGAACTGTAACGAGATTAATAGATAAATTTGCCAAAACGGGGACTGTTAGTGATGTAAAGACAACAACGCGCTTTCGACCAGGTAAATCGACCGAAAATGTCGAAGCTGTACGTGATGATGTCGCCCAAACTCCATTCACCTCAATTCGACACCGAGCTCAGCAAATTGGTGTCTCCAAATTCACTATGCAGCGAATTTTGACGAAAGATTTGCATCTTCATGTATACAAAGTTCAATTGACTCACGAACTGAAGCCAGCTGACCATGGACAGCGAAGGGAGTTCGTTAATTCGCTATTGGAGAGACAACATGAAAATGCCGATTTTGCCGATAAAATCATCTTCAGTGACGAGGACCATTTCCATCTTGATGGCTTCGTCAATAGGCAGAATTGTCGCATTTGGGGTGAGAAAAATCCTCGAGTGATTTACGAGAAGCAAATGCATCCTCAATGCGTCACTGTGTGGTGTGGATTTTTTTATGAAAATGAGGCATGTCAAGCGCAAACAGTCAATGATGTTCGGTATCGTGAAATGACAACCAGTTTTTTCATGCATAGAATTGAAGAAATGATCTTGCGTTCTTGTTGGGATACCCTTTATAGTAACTTGCTAATTCCTGTGAGTTACACTGTCAGTTCAGTTGTTCAGTTGGAATTGTAAGAGATGTATCATAGTTTTGAATTCGCTGAAGCAGAAAAGGTGCTTGCATCAAAGCAATTTGTCAAACATGTACATTGCTTAAATTGGCGTATCTCTGCAACAAATGCCTATTCGATTTTTAATATTTTGACTTAAAATGTTTTGCTGTTAAGTCTTGGATCAAAAGACAATTATTTACTTTTAATCTTCAGTTTCATTTACAATATTCTGACTAAAGTCTTTAGCCGTCTTCAGGGATTTCTTACTCATTACAAATTGACACAAAACATTGAAAATTTTAAAAAAATTATGTAAAACCTAGTCAGCTACCCTGAACTTTTCTTATCTACTGAATATCTGATTCACTGTTATTTGATTTGTGCGTCTTTTCGATTTTGTTTTTAATCGTTGATATTAGAAAGTTTATGTCCAGGGATGTCATTGATTTATATATTTTTGGTTGCTGTGTAATTATTTTTGTTTTCGTAATTCTCTCCACTGGATACCCTTTTTAATAGATTTGAAATGTGTTTATTCAAAAAGTCTTTCTAAGCAACGATTTTTCTCATTTTAATGGTATTGTCTTTGCGGAACTCCTTGTTATTTATTTTCAAAACTCTGTTAATAAAATTCGTTGCAGTTTTTATAATCGTTTATCTGAGGTATTTATTTGTAGAAATTTATGACCGCATCCGTATAGGGTAACCTGTTGTTAATCTCTTGTTCCATCGTGAATAAGATATGTTGGCTGTACTGTTTTAGTATATTCAGTGTACTTTCAATTGCATTCTTCTTTATAATACAAAATATTTCCTCAGCACATTTCGTCAAAATCTTTGGTTTAGTTGCTATCAGCTTTATCGGGATATCTAATAACTTTTCCATTACAATGTCTGCTATGACCGGAGATGCTGGTGAACTCATAGACACCAGATTGTTCATATATGTCCTCTGTCTTCATATTCAAAATAATACGGGTCCCTTCTGCAAAATGTTAAAATCTTTTGTTCATATGTCTAATTTTCATTTTTAAACTTTCAATTCGTCCCACCTGTTCGACTAACTTCATGGCGAAATTTATTGGAATGCTGGGATGTACAGAAAATTCGTCTAAGGATATTAAAGTTTTATCGTCATCAATAATTGTGTTGGCAATCTTGGTCTTAAGACCCACTGTGTTTTTAACATTGTACTGTGATTCTTGCATCACCCTTTTTAAAACATGCCGCCCATTAATCTGAAAATTCTGCCCGCCGGTGAATTAATCGAGTAACATCGAGTAACGGTCTTAACGGTGCATCTTTTTATGGATTTTTGATAATCCGTAAATGCGCGGCGACATTGCTGTCTTGTTGGTCAAATATTGACCTATTCGATGCTGTTTATTGGCTTGCAAAATTTTACCGCCAAAAGTTTGTTTTTGATTTGCCGACTAGAGTTTGGGTTCCTATTTAACATTTTGTATGTGTACATATCCCTAAAATAGTGAGATTTCATCAAAGTAATCTCTGTCTGTGCTTAATATCAATATGTCATCATTTCCCTTATTAATTATCAACTGGTCTCTCTGACTCAATTCTCCCCTCTGTAAATGGTTATCTGTTAGAGAATGTATTTCGCATTTAATATTAAAACTTTTAATATTGAAACTACAGATTTGTGATTTTAATCAATGAAAGCTGGTACGCCTTTTAGGAAGCATCAGGATATGTAATAGAGAAAAATGTGTGTTCGACCCTTAAGATCCCGAAATACTTGTTTTCATTTCCTTTTATTGCACTCAACTCCTTCCTATTTTAATTGTCATGGGCGCTGTTATTGGAAAAAAACTGGAATAAATACAAAAATCAACAGTTTAATCATTCGAAGAGTTAAGTTTACTAAATGTTTAATGAGTGCTTAATTATAACGAGTTTAGTATAATTGCAATTTTTATAGGAGTTAACAGAAAGGGCGTGGTTCTCCATTCGATTTGTTGAAATTTTATCAAGCTCTATAAAAATTGATAACAAATAAAAATAAGATGTGATTTCTTTATGATTTTACAAATAATCATAAATCAATAAAGTGGAAATAAATCTAGACTAATGCAGCCTACTGATTATAAATTATTACTAAATTATTAAATATTGAATTTCAAAAAATCGGCCATTATATTTGGAAGATAACAGAAAGTGCTCTTCGCATTCATTCTCAGAGTCCATTTTAGCAAATACTCAACGTGTTCCAAATATAATTAA
Organism: Philornis downsi; assembly: GCA_019455685.1. NCBI lineage: Eukaryota > Metazoa > Arthropoda > Insecta > Diptera > Muscidae > Philornis > Philornis downsi. Next base: position 2,532,251 of record JAHXMU010000104.1, on the reverse strand, counting down.
CTTTATTGCAACTAAATATGGTAAAATGATTCAAATGGATCATTTATGTAAGAGGTACCAGAAGGAACAAGATTTTTATTTATGGCAAGAACTGATATCTTGTACAGTAGCGTAGTTAATGGGGAAAAGTGTTTGAAAATCATTTATGTGGGAGGAGGTAACAGAAGAAACAAGATTAATTGCATAATTTTTTAAAATTCTGCCAAGCAACATAGACAAAAGTTCAGATTACTGCAGCCCACAAAATAAAACTGAATTTCGAAAAATTGGTCAATTTGCCCGGAAGACACAAAGAAAGTTGAGTCTACATAATTTATTTACTTTCCCCGGCTACGAATTGTCAAAGTCTAGAGATGTGCTCAATTTACAAAAAGATTTACGATAATTATCGTGTCTATCCGGTGACGAGCAAGCCAGCTGCATAAACAGATATCGCTTAATCGATTTAAAAATTCATGAAACACATTTAGCCAAAAGATATTTTGTACTTTAAACGTTTTCTCCTGGTGGGTCCATATAACAAATGATATAGAGGTGTGTTCAAAAAAAGGTGAATTTCTAAATTTCGCGAGATACGTCCATTCGACTTCCGATTAATATTTTTTTTTATGTAGGTACACTCGCCGCGAAGATACGAGTATGTTGACGGTTTTATCCATACAGCATGTTTAGTTTGTTTGTGAGAGGCATAAATAAGGCAAGTGTTTCGCGTGTTCGGTGATTTTCTCCTATCGAAAAAAAAAATGGATTAAAGAAGTTGCATCAAATTTTGTGTAAAAAAAGGAATTAAGTGCTCAAAAATACTTGAAATGTTGACAGTGGGAAAAAAATGTTCACAAAAATGTTCACAGAAGGTCGAGAAGATGTGAATGACGACGCTCGCTCTGGACGCTCTAGCACATCAACAACTGATGAAAATGTTGAGAAAGTGAAGAAAATTGTTATGGAGAATCGTTGAATCACAGTTAGAGAAATTGCTGAATGACGTCAACGATGATCCAGATTTGCTTAAAAGGGTCACAACTGGTGACGAATCATGGGTATATGGTTTTGACATCGAAAACAAAACCCAATCGTCCCAATGGAAGAGTCCAGGAGAGCCAAGACCAAAAAATGCACGCCACGTTCAAATGTCAAGGTTTTTCTCATTGTTTTCTTCGATTACCATGGCGTAGTACATCAGGAGTTTTCACCACAAGGTCGAACGGCAAAAAGGAGTATTATCTTGAAGTTATGCGCCGTTTGCGAGAAGCAATACGAAAAAACACCCTGATCACTCAGCTTTGCTTGTGAGATATTGTTTGGCCAAAAACAACACCGTTATCATGCCTCAGCTCCCGTATTCACCAGATTTGGCCCCCTGCGACTTTTTACTGTTCCCAAAATTGAAGACACCCATGAAAGGACGGCGTTTTGCGACGATTGAGGAGATAAAAACTGAATCGCTAAGAGAGCTCAAGGACATACCAAAAAGTGCATATCAGAACTGTTACGAGGATTGGTAATAAACGATGGCACAAGTGTATTATATTTGACGGGGACTTCTTTGAAGGAGATAAAATAGAAATTGATGAATAAATAAATATTTTTTGAGAAAAATGAAAATTTACCTTATTTTTTAAACACACTTTCACTCCTTCGTATGAAGGTGTAAAAATACGAGGTTTCAAACATGTGAACGAAAATTGAGTTCTGTACTTCTATCGTACGTTATTTACTGATTTAACCGAAATAGAGAACTGGCAAATTTAACTAGTTCACTACACTTGAACTAAAAAGATCGATATCTCTAGTGAACTGAAATGCTCAACTAAATTTAGACTTTAGGTCAATGGCAAAAAGTGATGTCTTGTACCTATAGTAGCGTAGTTAATGGGGGAAAGTGTATGAAAAAAAAAAAATGTATAGATTCATATATATTATATATAATATGTATATTATATATATATAAATGTATACATTAATTACAAAACAAAAACTTAATTAAAAATTTCTTTGTCAAATCCTACGCAGTTTAATAGCGAATTGTTTTCTACTAAAATGCAAGTGCAATTTTTGTTCTATTTGAAATGCCACTTACGTAAACTTGCATACATAAAGTTTTTTGCAACCGTTACCCATGAAATGTAATGGCTGCTAGTGAAAATTATCTTTTAACATTTTTAACGTTAACTTTTACAATGTTATTATTAATACGAGATATGCTTTTAGACTTTATGCCCCAATGAAATAATTATGAAATAGATATTACATATCACGATATGCCATGTAATTTAACCGCAGTATTATTACATTTTCAACCGTGAATGTGTTAATAGCTAAACTTAAAACGGGTAGCTAGAATTATTTATAAAAGTAAATAGCGGTGCGTTAAAATTCGGATTTATAAAATATAAATATATTATGACAAAATAAAGTGGGGAGCAAAGCCTTGCACAGACCTCCAATTGATTCTTAACGTAACGACGGTCGAGGATAGCAAATCGATGTGGCAAATTTTGTTAGACTTTCGATACTGCATAGAGTCGCCACAAGCTGTCACTATGATCAACGAAATTAAAAATTAAATTTATATTCGAATCTGGTAACTAAAAAGGTTATGCCACATACAACGAATTGCTTCACATTTGTATTTGCCTGTTCGGGAAATTTGCCAGGCTTATGATGTAATTTTTACATTAAAATAAGAGTGGTGGTTTTGCAATTCACACAGGTTTGCTGCACCTTTGCAACTCATGACGATCGAAATTGTAAAAAAAATAAGACTCCACCAAAGAATATGTCCGGTTCAATCTTAGCTATACATTCTTAAAACTTCACCCCAAGGAGTGAAGTAATTCGGTGGGAAAAGAAACGGGAATAGGTCAATAAAACACAAAATATTCATTATTTATTCAAAGTGGGTCGCTGCCGAAAAAAAGGCTTTAGGCTTCCCGTCTCGAATTATCTTTTATAGTAATTTAAATGTTTGAAGGTAATTTCAGCTAGCCGGAGTCAAATTAGGCAAATACGGTAGTTGTACGATCATATTTGTTTAGCTTTTCACCAGAAATTCATTCAGAGTGATTACCTTGTGAGGTGGAGCGTTATCATTGTGTAAAATCAATGGGATTTTTCCCACAAACCCGGTTTTTTCCCATCAACTTACTCTTTCAAACGCCATGTAACAAACAAAACTCTTTACGTACCGTTTGACCTTCTGGCAAGAGTTCAGAGTAGCCAATGCCAAGAAAACAACCAGCACAACTTTGACTTTTGATCGACTTTTTCTTTGATTTCGGTTTGCATGTTGAATTTATAAACCGATGTCTCAGGCTCAATTATAATGCGTTTTATATTGCGTCGTCCGATCATCACTTGTTCCATTCGATGCCACACGGTTTGACTGACCAGCTGTTCCACACACATGGCATACTCGTATATCAAGGAATGACTAGATTCGGGGATAGCCTCAAAAGATGAACAGTTTTAATGTGACGGAATTCGAGCTTTGTCAGAAAGATGACTAAAAGTAGAATCTAGCGATGGGTAATACTTTCAATGTAATCATTTGTAAACATGTTTTCATAATAAAGTTGCATTTTTATAAAAAAAAGGAAGCAGCGAGAACTTAGTTGAGCACTTAATATATTTTTTATGAATATTTGGCCAAATTTTTCTAGAAGTAGGATTGTCCACGTCAAGTCTTTTCATACTAAAGTAAGTTTTCCATTTGCCACATTGGTATATCTACTTATTTCAGTTTTCTAATGGAACCACTTAGTAGGTCTCTGAAATATGTATATAATTCAGGGAGCCTCTTCGTATCTGCCAACTACATCAGTACATTGCTTTTATTTAACGAATAAATGTCAAAAAATGTTAGACTATTTCTGAACAATGTGCATTTATGAAAAGATGTATTTAGTTCTTGTATGAACTAAATTTTTCCTATTGGACTAATATGTTGAATTGTGACATCTGCTGGCCCCGGTGTGATGGACAATGTACAGGGTGTCTGTCGGGAAGGTATTCTACTTCGTTTGTTTATAATTTTTGATTAAATGAAAGAGAATGGATTCTATATTGATAAATGTTTTGTTTAATGTCGGCAATGTATGAAATACAATATCAGATAAATGTCCGCCTCTGTTAGCCTCACAAATGCGAGCCCTTTTGAGCACAGTTTTCATTCATTATCACACATTTTATGCGGTAATTCATTAATTCCGTCACGAATATTTTTGTTTTTTTATTTGAGTTGAGTTTATTTTAGTTGAGTTTTTATTTCTGTTTGAGTTGCTCAAAAGTTTCTGGTTTGTTTACATAAACCTCGCTTTTCAGATAACCCCACAACAAGAAGTCCGGAGCGGTCAAATCAGGCGACCGTGGAGGCTAATTAACATCAGAATTTCTTGAAATAACTTGTTGTGGAAAGAGGTCTCGCAGTAATTCCATTGTAATCCTGTGTGCTGTATACGATGTGGCACCGTCTTGTTGATACCACATGGTAATCAAGCCCAAAGCATGCAGTTGTGGCGTTAAAAAGTTTTCGATCATATCACGATATCGATCCCCATTGGTAGATACCATTACGCCGTTTTCAGTTTCAAAGAAGTAAGACCAAATGATTCCGCCTGATCAAATTGCATACCAGACTGTCACTTTTAATGGATGCAAAGGTGACTGATGAATAATTTGAGGGTATTCCATTGCCCAGAACCGACTATTCTGTTTATTCACATATTCATTCAAATGTGCCTCGTCGCTCATTATGATTGTTTCATGAAAATCGGGGATGTCATGGGCGAGTTGTAACATCCTATTGGTATATGTACGGGGGCGTAAATGATCTTGTGGAAGAAGCTCTTGTGTCAACTGAATTTTAAATGAAAAGAAATGCAAATCCTTGTGCAAAATTGTGGCCAAAGTTGTTCTTTGAAGTTGTTCTTTATGGTCAAAGTTATTCGAATTGAGGTTAATGGATTGTTTTGAACACTTTCTTGATCAGCAGTCATGTTTTCAGCCGATGTTGCAGTACGTTGTGGCCCATGCTTGGCCCTATCAGCTACAGACCCTCTTTCTACGAAATCATTCACTACACGATAAATAGTGAGTCTTGTTGACACGCTGTTTCTCCCAAAAATTTCACGTAACTTTCTCATCGTCATAGTAATCGATGATTGATTTTGATAAAATGTTTTGAGGATTAAAACACGTTATCGAATATTTTTCTATAATAAATTTGTCACGTCTCTACTTCACGATTGCTAAATATGAACTGTCAAGACTAATGTTTACCAAAATGGCGGAAAATCAAAGTAGTATACCTTCCCGACGGACACCCTGTAATTATCGTCAAATAAGTAAAAATATGCGACTGCTTGTTGATACAACGGACGATGAGTATGAACCCCGATAAAATCATTAAATAATTCTTTTATTCTGCAACGGTCACATCTGTATGATGAGTTATAGACTTCAAGTAGTTCAGTAATTGGTGATTTAAGGAAAACTTTTCAAACTTGCTTTCGGGATCGTCGTTAAGCAGTAGGTCCCATTCAGTGAGCCTAAAAATGGAATGTGACAAATTGTCTCAAGAACAGAACATTGTGGGGATCTAAGAGAATTTGTTTGTTTATCATAAATGCCCTTTCTTATGTAAAATATTTGTTTTTAATTTCTTGTTTTTCTTCTAGTATTTTTCAATAGTCCATGATTAGCGTGTCCCTTGAGAAGTACAAATCTTTCACCTATTTATCAAGTATCATAACATATCGCTTTTAAATATCGAATAAATGATACAAGTGTTTAAAAAACATTTTTTTAGTTAAAGTATTTTTTCTCACAGAACTGATTTCGTCGCTAGTATCAGGTGCGTTATGCAAAATTCGATGTATCAACCCATCGCCTGATAAATGATCGTATCGAGAGTGTCCTCTTTTCACACATTGTACGATATGTTGTCTTAGCTCATTTTTCCGGTGAAAATTGATACTTTCAAATGCTTTCGAGAAATACATCTACAATTACGGATTCTTTCCAGTACTCACATTTATATATCCAAAAAGCGAAATATCAATTTAATTTAAGTGGATGTATCAAATGTCAGAAACATTTTTTTTCTGAATTAGAAGCATTGTGGCAGATATTCGTGTATTCATAAGTGTCATTGGTGTTTGAGCTACACTTGGTTTTGTATGATGTAAAAAGTGATTTTTGAAGATTTTTTAGATTTTGTTTACAAAATGAAATCTTTACTACGGAGGCGTTTTGAATTTTCCAGAGGGTCTTTTTTGAAACGAATTTGTTTGAAAAAAGTATTTCCAATTAACATAAACAGTTCAAACAAGGTCGAGAACGTGTTGAAGAAGAGAAATTAATAACTTCTACCGTTGGAAGTCACGTTCATATCCCAGATTTAAAAATTATCATTCGACTCCATTTTAAATAACTTTTTTGGCCCTCAGGCACATCATAACTCTATTTTTTATATAAATCAATCAATCGTTATTTTTCGAAAAATATCGTCGCATTAAAATTACGTCAT
>JAHXMU010000104.1:2505853-2525712 GCA_019455685.1 Philornis downsi | reverse complement strand
TCAATCGTTATTTTTCGAAAAATATCGTCGCATTAAAATTACGTCATGAAACACGATATTACGGTATATGAAAGTCGGATTTGTGCTTATGATCCGAAAATATCCGATCAATCTAAGGGCGAAGTGAAGCAATGTCGAAAACATCGCTTTTGTGAGCCCAAAGATCAAAGTTTTTGCTGACAGTTTTCTATTAACACATTTTGCGTTATGAGTTTGTCTAAAATTGTTAATAAAATAGTTGAATGCTATGCGCCCTTTGCGTTAAGATATTTTCAAAACTAGATCAGATTTATGGACGGACAACTCTGGATTTTTGTATCAGGATGAAGTGCCATCTTATACTGCACAGGTTCTTCCTGAGTTTTTTGGGGAAAATTTACCTAATACAGCTCCATAACCACCATATTTGCCAGATTTAGTACCTTGTAGTAAATTCAAATGAATGTTCCTAAGACAAGGAACCATATGAAGGCCTCTGAAGTTCAAATTAGGCAGGCTTCGAGGATTAAAAAAATGCTGGCATAAACGTGATGTGTCCTAAGTGAAAATATGTAAGATGATGAAATCAATTTGGGAGAATAAGGATTTTTTGAAGAAAAGAAATAATCATAGTAATAGAAACTGGACACAGTAGGCGATGGAAGTTGTGTTTGTGAAGAAAACTTTTATGATGAACATCCTGCTTAAAAGCCATCAGTTAACAAGTTAGCATTACATACAATAAACAGACTAAAATGAAATCGTATAATCCATTCCGCTTATAATATGACCGCACATAAAAGACATATGTGTCTTCCTATCAGGAAGCTTCTTATTTTTCAAAAAGTCTGCAATAAAAATTAAAAAAAAAAAGAAAAAAAAAAATAAGAAACATCAAATTATATGTAAAAAACTTCGGTTTGTAACAAAAAACATCTTCTATCCCCACAATAGTTTATAGGGTATTATACATAAATTGCGGTCATGATAAATAAATGTCCAAACTATCAAGTACAACTACGTAAAATTAATGGTTTTAACACATTTTAACATTATTTTTTTTTTTATTAAAACACTCCCTTCCCGGGGGTCTTAATGACCATAAATAAAGAGAAACAAATCAAATTGAATTCCAACAGAATGGAATCTCTCGCATCATATCACATGAACAATTATAACGCTCATGTAAAGTCGCTTTTAATTTTGAGCCATCTTTCATAAGACTTAATCGCATTGAAACGTAAACTCTGACGTTCCCCCGGTTGCTGTTGTTATGAGTTTTACCTTGTTGTTAGCTTGTTTAAGGGCGAGGTCAGTTCTTCATTTTTATGTTGGGCTTAGTTAGTTGGTATACACCAGCTCGTTTCTGCGAGATGAAGGACTTACATCATTGGCTATGGATAACTTGGTTGGCCTTACGCTTGTGCAGTTCATCTCTTCTTCAGTGTAATAAAAGATTGTGGAGTAGGAAGGGATTGCGTGGTTTTAAATGGTAAACTTGACACTTGATTTCAATGACGTTCTCTACCATGCCAAGTATAAACCTGTATGGCATATTCGTGATAGGAGCGGATAGGACTCATTTCCGCATGCATCAAGTTGTTGGCTCACTTTGGTGAAATTTTCCATGATATTTAACAAGTTGTCAGAACAGATGCGGTGACATGCTTACATAATTAGTTAATTACTTTTATGGTATTAATGCCTTATGTGTAGTTGTATCTTGCAATCAAAGAGTTTGAGATTGTACTTATCTATCGAATCATATTCATGAGCGGCTTAAGATTTTGGCATTTTGAGACAGTTAATTTGACGATTCGTATAAGCAAGAACAGTACAACTCTTATTCAATAACTTTCGATAGATTTTGTTTCCAGTCGTCGATTTTGTGGTAATGACAAATATGTTATACTTTAGGTAAATGGAAAAACCCCGAGCCATGTCGCAAATAACTTGAAAACTGCATCAAAGCTCTCAATAGCTTGTCTTAGAAATTGTTACATAAACTCCCCTGGATAAACAAAGTGTTGACATAATAAAGGACGAACAATTATGTAGTCAGTTTCCAGTGACCGTCCATTAAATGACGGTCCCTAAACTAGCCGATCTGACGTAAAGATAGTGCCAGCATTTTGAAAAAAATAAAATATATTTTGTTAAAAAGTAGCGAACTTATAAAACATATGTTTTAAGTTTCGAAGCGCCACGTTGTTTAGAATTTTTATTCGAGCCATCAAAAGTAAATGAGTTCAGTGAATTGTAAACATAGGAAAAATTTGCTCACCATTATGCAATTCAATATTTCCTTTTGAAAGATATAAGTTCAACCAATATTAAAGCCGAGCTAGATTCTGTTCAGGGGAAGGCTGCTCCTTTGTTTACGACTATAAAATATTGGGTAGCAGAGTTTAAACGAGGCCGTACGTGTTGCCAAGGCAAACGCCGTAGTGGTCGACCAATTGAGGTGTATAGGTTTACTCCAGACGTGATTAAATAATCCACAAAATGGTATTGGACCAGCGATTTGAACATGAGAAACCTGTGTGCAAGTTGGGTGCCGCGCTTGCTTTCAATAGAGCAAAAACAGCGTTGTGAAGATATTTTCATCGTGAGTGTTGGCCGATGTTTCACCGCAGTAAAGCCAAATTTTTGCGTCAATTTATAACCATGGATGAGGCCTTTGTCTACCACTTTACACCTGAGGCAAAGGAACTGTCAAAACAATGGACTGGAATGAGAAAATCGTGTTCAAAGAAGGCGAAGACGGTTCCATTTGCAGGCAAGGTCAAGGCGTCTATTTTTTTGGGATGCGCATGGGATTATTTTTATTGATTTTTATGAAAAGAAAAACCATCAACGGCAAGTATTATTTATTATTATTTATAATTTATTGCAGCGTTTAAGTGATGTAATTATGGAAAATAGGCCGCATTTGGCAAAAAGGAAGAGGTTACTTCAGCAAGACAATGCTCCAGTTCATACATCCACTATGGCGATAGCCAAAATTATTGAATTAAAGTTCGAATTGCTTCATCACGCACCTTATTTGCCTGATTTGGCTCCCTCGGGCTATTTTCTATTTTCAAACTTAAGAAAATGGCTCGGTGGTAAAAGTGTATCGAGCTAAAAGGAGATTATGTTGAAAAATAAAGAAAATTGTTCGCAACTTTTTTCTGCCTTCTTTTATCCTTATATCCCCACAAAAAGAACCATTTCTTGAAATAACTTGTTGTGGAAAGAGGTCTCGTAGTAATTCCATTGTAATACTGGCTATATACGATATGACACCGTCTTGTTGATGCCACATGTTAATCAATCCCAAAGCATGCAGTTGGGGCGTTAAAAAGTTTTCAATCATATCACGATATTGCTCTCCATTGACAGTTACCGGTTCGCCGTTTTCAGTTCCAAAGATGTAAGGTCCAATGATTCCGCCTGACCAAATTGCACACCAGATTGCCACTTTTAATAGATGCAAAGGTGACTAAGGAATAATTTGAGGGTTTTCCATTGCCCAGAACCGACTATTCACATATCCATTCAAATGAAAATGTGCCTCGTCACTCATTATGATTTTTTTTTATGAAAATTGGGGTTGTCATGGGCGAGCTGTAACATCCTATTGGCATACTCGTATGTACGGCGGCGTAAGGCGTAACTGGTCTTGTGGAAGAAGCTCTTGTGTCAACTGAATCTTAAATGGAAAGTGAATCTTAAATGCAAATCCTTGTGCAAAATTGTGGCCAAAGTTGTTCTTTGAAGACCAAGCTCTTGAGCACGGCGTCGAATTGAGGTTGATGTATTGCTTTGAACACGTTCTTGAGCAGCAGTAATGTTTCTAGCCGATCGTGTTGTGTGTTGTGGTCCATGCTTGGCCCTATTAGCTACAGACCTTCTTTCTTCGAAATCATTCACTACACGATAAATAGTGTGTCTTGTTGACACCTTGTTTGCCCCAAAAATTTCACGTAACTTTCCCATCGTCACAGCGATCGGTGATTGATTTTGACAAAATGTTTTGAGGATTAAAACACGTTAGTTTATCGAACATTTTTCATTTGCCACGTCTCTACTTCACGACTGCCAAATATGAACTGTCAAGACTAATGCTTACCAAAATGGCGGCAAAACAAAGTAGTATACCTTCCCGACGGACACCCTATATTTTAAATTATTTGTGAATAATATATATATGTAATATAAAATATTTTATATTTTGCCATTGCTAGTCTGCAAGGAAATTTTGTTTCATCGGCTTAAGTAAATGAAAATAAAACATACGAGTATGAGACCGACAACTTGTCAAAGATAACTCTTCACTGAGAATAGGGCAAAATACCATCAGGCCATATTCATGCAGGTTTTTGAGTCTTTCCGAATAGACTCGATCGATGCTATAGAGCAATAACATAGTTTTTTTAAAATTTGAAATGTGTCTACGATATACTGAAGCATATTAAATTTAACAAAATTGCAGCATTTTTAATTGGAATTCCTTTAATGTTAGAAATGTATTTTGCTGAGGAGATTCATCAAGCGGATAGAGCGCATATCCCTTAATCATTCTTTTAACATTCCTTTAAGCTAAGTGGTTTCTTAAGCTGCCTCATGTGGTAGCATTTACATTTAGCTTCACACATTTGTTGTTTTCAATTGCTAATCGTGAAGTTTTGATGCAAAAGAAAATATCAAATTTCTATACCGGTCAATATATTCACTGATATTATCTGCATTTTTGAACAAATCATCACTTTATCTTATATTTTTATATTGACAGCAAACAGTTTCAAGTATCCCTCACCTGGGCCTAACACAATTCGCATATTAAAATCCATTAGCTGGAATTATGAATCGTTTGCAGTTTCGGTTATTAACCGCAATGAAAACCACCTGTGGTTTCCATCATTTTACTACCTCACTGGCTAAAGCAGAATTCCTTTGGGTGATTGCAGGCAATAATTTAACTTTTACTCTCATGGATGGGTGTTTGTTGCATCTAATAATTTATGGGATTTTTATATAACCAAAAAGCCAAAAACAAATTTTAACTCCGACGCCAAAAGGCCCCCCAAAATATTAAAAAAACTACTTTTACTTGAAGATGGGCACCACCAACACGTCAAGTGGCAGATGCTACCGCCACCGATCATGATGGCGATGACGATGCTGATACTGTAGCTGATGATACCGGTTGGATGTAATAAATAATGAAGAAAAAGTTCACTTATGCGATTGCATGAATTGCTGCTCATCCCAAACAGATGAATGGCTGGTTGGCTGGCTGGCTGACTGACTGGGTGACTGTAACCCATAATGAAAACAGAAAAGCGGTAAATGGAAAATGCAAAAATGTATAATGAGAAAAAAAAAAAATATGGAAAAAAGCACCTTGTAACGATATTATGTGTCGTATGCGCTCGTATTATTACTAATTTGCCACTCTTTTTACATAATCCTGAGCATCGCACTCAATTCCGTCACCAAGGGGACAGTTTGCCGCATGATCCGATAGGCGCTATGATCTGATTTCCCAACCAAAATTCCGCCACACACTTGATGTTTTGTTTTACAATCTGTTTTTTTCGCGTTGCCTTTAATAGCATTTGAAGTCTTATGGTCACAACAGGAAATTGCGCCTTGATTGGCCGCGTGTGATATGTCAGGGTTCAGTTGGTAGGTTTTTGATACTTTGATGATTGCAAACACGATTGGAAATCAAATATTGACATTGTTTTTACATTTGTTTTGCTGAGTGCTGGGCATTTCCAAGCAAAACACTTCCTATCGGAGACAAAAGTTGAGTTCAAAATTGGTAATCCAAACACTCTCAAAACATGCTACAAAAATAAGATGAAGTAACAAAAAAGTTCGATGCAAACTGTTTTGTTTTGTATTTTTTTTTTTTTGTACAACCAACTGTTGATGTAATGGAACTTGCTGTGAAGAAGACGTAACGAAAAAAAACTCTATGCACAGAGGGGGTGCACAAAACGGGGATAGCTTCGAAATGTCTGGAAATTAATTTGGCAGTAATTTCAGTCAAGTGAACATCCTCACGAATATTGTTCTCTTTCACCCAATGTCAATTTGCATTGGTGCAAAAGTGTACGTACTACAAGAAGGGGCGTGGTAAACGCTGGGTTCTTATCAACAAAATCCTCTGAATTAATTCATTATGCTTAATTTATGAAGACATTGAATTTATGATTAGAATACGTGTTAAATTGTATAATTTTTATGGGAGGTAGCAGAAATGACCAGGTTGTTCCGCCTATTTTTTTTCTCATTTTACAAAGCAATACAATTAAATGCTTTCGGAAGAATTTTCATTACTCTAGTCAACGAATTTTTACAGGGGAAATATAAAATTTCGTAAAATCAGTCCATTTGTATGGACCTCACCCGACTGGACATGGTACTGTAGTCCATTTTCTCATACTCACAACTTAGTATATTAAAAGCATTTGTTAAATTCAATGGAATAGCTTTAAAGATTTGTAGGTAAGGATCAGTGTTGCCAATTTGGTTTTTTCCCCGCTAAAATTAGATTTTTTTCAACCTGTGTAGCGGTCAAAATTTGTATTAAGTTTTTTTTTTTGCAGTTACTTTTTTTCATAAATATCTAAGATTATTTTTAGTTAATTTTTTTTGCGTTAAGTACAGGGTTATTCATTCAGTGGTTTTAAAACCGGCGGTCTGGCAAGGCTATTAAACTGTCATCTGAAGTGTTATTTATTTAGTGAAAGGTTTGCCATTTACGAATATGGATCGTTTAACAACCGAAGGCCGTGTAATAATAATTAAAACTTTCTAAAAAAAGTGGTGATTCAAATGTGGGCACTTTTCGTGCATTACGGGGTGATTATGGCCATCATAATCGACCTGTTGTGCAAGGAAATGGCAAGATTATAAAAAAATTTGAAGATAATGTAAACGTTACAGATGTAGTCAGGCCTGTGCATCATCGCAATGTACGAAAATGTCGCTTCTGTTAGTGAAAGTGTGGCTGATAATCCGAATTTCAGTTCAGAGGGCTATGACCATATGGTAACCGACTTTTTTTTTGGCCTGCAATTGAAGATTATGAACTGGGTGATATGTGGTTTCAAGACGATGGTGCCACGAGTCACACAGCGCGACCGATTTTGGCTTTATTGCATGAGAAATTCCAAAAATCGTAATATCACGTTTCGGCGACGTTAATTGGCCACCAAGATCATTCGATTTGATGCCGGTAGACTTTTTTTTTTGTGGGGTTTCAAGGAAGATGTTGGAGCATTTGAAAACTAATATTCGTCAAGATACCGCCAAGATGCCGTTCGAAATGTGGGAAAAAGTGATCGAAAACTACCTCAAAAGCATCCACTGCTGCTACCGATCCAGAGACGGTTATTTAAATGACGTTGTATTTCAAACATAATAGCAAGGTCCAAGCATTATAATGAAATAAAAGTTTTATTGAAATCATAGCTTTATGTGTGATTTTTTTCACTTTACTTTTGAAACCGGAAAATGGATATCCAGGTGTATAGAAACGGTCGAATATGACGACCATAATCACTCTGTAATACACGATTTGATTCAACACTTTTGTAGTAAGTTTTAACTACTTTTACGCGTTCTTCGGTTCTTAAACGATCCATATTCGTAAATGGCAAACCTTTTTGTCTTGAAACTCTGTTTGTCACATCCACTTACTTGACGGTGAATTGGTACATAGTCCATCAAGCTGCGTCATAAATACTAGAACTAAGTAGCTTCGCTTAAGGGAGCTTCGGCCCGATGTATTTACTTTCTTTGAATATCGTCTATGATAGAGGTAATATAACCTTCATATCAGCCGAACCTCGGCTGACCATTTGTTTTTTTAACATCAAACTGCATGGCCGTTTACGGACCGGTCCGTATGCTCTGCCAGCAGCCGAGAATAATATTAATTCGTCAATATTGTAGTAATAAAGTTCCTTTAAATTATAAATTTAGTAGAATAATAAAGAATAGTAAAATAAAGAATATGTAAAAATAAACATTTATTTAACAGGTTTACAATTCAGGTCTCAGTAAGTAACTGGATTAAAGTGCAGGTCTCAGTAAATAAAATAGCCTATAATGCTAAGCGAAAAACTGCTTATATTCTTGAAGCCTTTCTAGCCAGAAGTAGTGATATTTGTATGAAGTGTTCATAGAGGTGTTGAAAAAAAAAACAAAAATTTATGAGCTATGCCACTTGCAATTTTAACAAAGGCGGGCTAATGATTATAACGAATTCAAAGCTTCTGCGATTTAGCGATGTTAATGATAGGGGATCATCAATTTGATATCTTTTCATGCTTCGCTCAGACAAAATTGATTGGTCTACAATGAGTGAAATACAGTAGCAGTATTAGCTATAAAACAGGCGATATAATTGAAACGAATAGAAAAAGCGAACAAATGAGATAACAAATGTATGCCAGTCATGTTGCTTTAAATAATACGTCCTCATCACGAGTCAATCATATTTATGTAAGGGTCAAACGTTTATATGTAGTGAATTTTTAAGCAACCAAAACGAGCCATTGAAGTGCAATATTTGGCTATTGATGAGATTAGTGATTGATCTGTAATCAAGTTTGAATAAACGCAGTTAAGACTATGAAAATTGAGTGCCTTAAGTTGCATATTACGTAAATCAGGGAACTGTAAATAGCCACTATGTCAACCTAGACCTTAATAAAATTTTCCACATATTCATTTATAAAAACTACGAATTTAGAAAACATTTCGGTTAATTCAAAAGTTCTATTGAGCTTAAAATTTGTTGTTTAAACAAAGAGATCTGCTTACGTTTTTAGCCTTTGGTTTACGCATTTTGTGATAAATTTATGTAAAATGAAATGAATGATTTCAGCACAAATTTCAGATGTTCTTACTTACTTACTTATAGATTCTTAGGTGGTTATTAGAATAGAAAGCCCCTCATGGAGAAGTTGATGCCTGTTGCTTTGGTCTTCTGCTTCTGTTCACCAAATTATTGGATAGTATCTGCTAATATTTCAAAAGCCTGATCTTTCTAATGGAGTTTTAGTTGCCATCTGCTTCTCTCATCGATCTCATTGTCTACGAATTTTCATTTTGACCCATCTGCACAAGAGGTTCCAGCCGAATTTTTAAGCGCTTGATCACATTGCTGTCGATATTTAACTCATGATATATTTGCATTTTATTTTTTATTTATTTAGCATAAAATATATGTAAAATGAAATGAATGATTTTAGCACAAATTTCAGATATTCTTACTTAGGTGGTTATTAGAATAGAGAGCCCCTCATGGGGAAGTTAATGCCAGTTAATTTGGTCTTGAGTTTCCCTTCACCAAATCATTGAATATTTGGTAGTATTTCAAAAGTCTGATCTTTCTAATGGAGTTTTAGTTGCCCTCTGCATAATCGATCTCATTGTCTACGAAGTTTCATGCTGGAGCATTTTGATCCATATGCATAAGAGGTTTGAGTCGTATTTTGAAGCGCTGGATCACGTTGATATCGATATATAGCTCATGATATATTTGCTGCCAATACTCTGTGATAACGACGATGGGTCTCATATATTTTATGGAGTAGTTTTCCCTCGAAGATTAGTAGAAATGAGTCATCCGTCTGTGCCTTGTCCCAGGTTTCAGCACTATACTGCAAGACGGGTAGGTTTAGAAGATGGTATATTTGGGGTTTAATCTCCGAAAGAGGATTTTGTTATTAAAATATCTCCCATCTGCATCATTTGATTGCCTTAGTAGGATTTAATTGTTTAAGCTCCAGACCGACGTCGTTATTTTCATTGATAGCTTAGCCGGGGTAGATAGATTTGTCCAACAATTCAAGGTTATAGTTAGCGAAGATTACGCATCATCCCAAACATGGAGACTGTTTGTTCGGTGAAAAAAACTTTAGTTTGCCCTCGTTTGTCACACAACTCATTTTTCTTACTCTTTCTCAATGCTTGAGAAAGTTGCAGTAACATTTCGCAGTTTTAGACGATCAATGCTGCCTGTATCATCAGTATATGCAAGTATCACATGACTTACCGCAGACTTGCTCATAATTATCCGCACGAGCGTGCTAAAGAGGCCGCACAATTGATTGTTGTCATCTAGAGTCTCGTTTGGCGTAGAATGATTTAGTTAGATTTTGTCCATTTTTGCCGAAAACTTCGTAGCGGGCATCTCAAATAGCAAAGTAAAAAAACTTGACTTGACAAAATTATTGTAATATTGGGCTGTCGAAGGCGGCTTTGTAGCCAACTCAAAGATGGCACATGTTGATTCCGTTTCCTCGGGTCTTCTCCAAAAAGGTCCGTTTTAGATTTACTAGATCTAATAGGGACTGATAAAATCCGGACAGGTAGGATAAGGTAGACTTTATTCCATCTCATATCACATTCGACAAGAATCGAGAGAAGTTGTGGATAAAAAAATCTGATGCCGCGGTAGTTAGTGCTAAGATATGGATAGCGTTTTTTGAATACGTGACCTAATACGATAAGATTCCAGTCATGAAGTGTACAACTACTGCGTCAAGTCTTTTGTTTAATATTTCTGTTTCAAAAATGTATTATATTTGGAGGCAATCTTTCAATAAAATTGCTTAGGAGAACATTTTCTATAAACAAATGTTACGTTAAAGCATTTTGGTACAGAAGAGTTTATAATTGGTTATTTTATTTTTAGATGTATAACACAGTTGCCATGGTGCACAATGACTGAATTCAGATTATGCTCCAAATTTTTTGAAAATCAAAATAATATTGTATTTATTTTAATAAATACAGATCTATTATTCTGTTCTTCTGTAGTTTACGAGCATTTAGCATTTTTAAAATTCGTTTATTTTGCCTAATATAAATATAAACTGAAAATAGATAGGAATTGATTGCTACCGACTATTATGACTACTACTACAATTTCTTTGTTTGGTTTGTGGTGGTTCCAACTCAATAAAGTTATATAGGCCATTTTATAGGTAGAACTTATTTAATCCTAATTTTTTTCTTTATATTATTTAGTTTAAACTGATAAGTTTATTTCAATTAAAAAATTGTTAACATTTTTAAATTCATGGTTTTTTGTAAGTATTTCAATACTGTTAAGTTTATATATATTAATTTGTTTCCACTGCAGTAATCTGAATTAATTAAAAATACGCTTGGAATTAGGTTCTCTCATTGATATATCTTAGGAAGGATAAACTGTAATCGATTTCTGATTTGCCTGTTAAATCTCTTTTTTGTTTAAAAGGAATGTACAAATTTTATGCGAATTATTTTCTGTGTTTGATTATTATTTTGTCACGGTTCATTCTGGTCTCTGGAATCGTTCTGGTAACTGGATAATAACTCTTTTTAAGAAATTTTTGGCAAAAATATTGATTGTTCCATTCGTTCTGGTCTCTGGAATCGTTCTGGTAACTGGATAGTAACTCTTTTTAAGAAATTTTTGGCAAAAATATTGACTGTTCTATTTCCTTTCCTGGCTTGTCATCCATAAAAACCTTACTTTGTTTTTAGTAGATTTAAAATAGACTCTCTTATCTGATTTATGATCATATTATTACTAAATGAATTTGGTGGTAATGTGATTACGGTCTTTGAAAAGTATCTTTAGATCTGAATCAAATTCAGAACATTGCAACATTTTAATAATTTTCATCTCTGAGTTAGTTTTGGTCTTTATTTTCTGGATGAAAATAAGTCTGTTCATTTACAAAATTGATATTTTCCCCGCATCGTTAAGTATTGGAGGATGCCTGGAAAATTTAACAGCTACACTTTTCTGTTCATGAAGTTTAAACCCACTTAAATCCATTCCGTGTTTCTAGTTGCTTAATAATTGTTTGTGTTTTATTAGCTATGATTGTAATTTTTTTTTCTCAGATCAGTACATAATTACAATGGAAGTTTGGCAAAATAGTATCTGTGGCAAATAGAAAAGATTGACATTTAAAACTGATCTCTGCGGGACACCATTTTCAAGAAAATAGTATTTAGATGGTATGTTTTCAACCAGGTCCATACAAATTAAAAATAGAATAGACTTGAAAGCTATGATTTCACACATTGTTTGTCCATATCGAAAAATACAGCTATTAAATCTTATTTGACAAAAAAGGAACTAATTCCCTTGCATCTCATGAATGACACATGTAGAGTTTCTCACATCCAGCTTACACGCATTCTATTTTTAGACTCACTTAATGGGGCCTACAGCTTCGAGGCGATTCCGAACGTCAGAGTTTGGAAAGCATTTACAAAACTTGTCGATTACTCAACTACTCGAAGTGTTCGTCAGACACATATGGTTATATGCGGGGTTGAACCTGCGATCAGGCGAACGATAGTCGAGTGTACTAACCGCCGCGATACGGTCGGTCAATATTGCCGGTCTGCAATATTGTCAAATTATCCACTGTGCCTTTACTTTACCTTCTTAAAAGCGGTTTGACTAGAAATAATTATGTTATTCTTAATAAGCCAATATATTTCATGAAGTTTGTATTTACAACTAATAATAACACTGGTCTACAAATTTGGAAAAAAATTGACTACAGAAACGAAGCATATTTTTTAACTAATCTGTGTGCGCTGAATTCGAATCTGGCTAACACGTCTTGTTCATTTTTATCGCATGCTGGCAATACTGTAAAATAGTCAATACTGATACTACAGTTTCATAATTATTAATTTGACAGAAGTCCACATTCATTATAAATTTTCATAATAGTAGCGTTTAAACATGTCAGGGAGATCATATGTTACTGATTCAAGCTACGAGTGTTTTTGATTTGTGTGTTGGGAATATTTGGTTGGAGAAAAAGGATATGCAATAGCAGAATCATTGAAATGTGCATATTTACATTATTTTAGGTTTGCTATCAGAAACTTGAACAAACTGTGGACGCCGACAATGTTTCGCAATAATTGCAGAACTGTTTTGTACAAGTGGTTAAATGGCATGAAGATCTATTTCGATTTTTCAATTCTAGTACTTTGGAGAGAGTCGTTTCACCACCAAACCGATTGTTATTTCTGTTTAACAAAAGTTACTTGATTCAACATGAAAAATCGAAAAAATATTACTTACACGAATATCCCATCGGTTTCCAAACCAGTTCAACGTCCACCAAATGATCCATTACCAAGCCATTCGCAGTGCTACGAGCAATGAATCCGAAACAGCAGTGGTAGTTTGTATCAGCAGTGGTAGTTTGTACCAGGCTGATGATGAACGCCATTTAGTGACTCAAGCTGAGCTGAATCTAATTCGGGATTTACATTTAACGAAACAAGACGCAGAATTACTAGTTTCACGCATGCAGCAGTGGAAACATCTTGCAGTTGGAACAAGAGTAGCAATCTATGGAGATAAAAGCTTGGAATTGGCTGCATATTTTGAAAAGAAACACTCTATTCTATACTGTACTGATGTTGATGGTTTATTTCAGAATATGAACCAGGCATATGATTGAAATTGAATGGAGATTATTTATTGACAGCTCTAAGTACAGTTTAAAGGCTCTTCTTTTGCATAGTGGGAATTACGAATAAATGACTGAAATTTTGACTTTACTCAAATACAACGATAATGAATGGAAAATCTGTGTTGACCTAAAGGTGTGTGATTTAAATTTCTTTGGTAGTCTTAGTATAGAGCATCGTAAATAACTGTAAATTAATCGTTTTCAGGTCTTTGGTTTGTTGACTGGTATGCAAGAAGGTTTCACAAAATATTGTTGTTTCCTTTGTTTTGACTATCCCATAAGTCGCGCTACATGTCATCATTATGTCAGAACAGAGTGGCCAAAAAGGACTGAGTATTCACCAGGGAAACAAAACATTTCAAATAAACCATTAGTTGATCCAAATGACGTTATTCTTCCGCTGCTGCACATAAAATAGGGTCTTTTTCAGAACTTTGTCAAGGCTCTGGACAAAGATGATGCAGTATTTAAATATTTATTAGCGGTTTTTCCTAAAAATTCATATGCTAAAATCAAAGAAGGCATATATGTTGGCCCTCAGATCAGGAAGCTGTTGACAATGATGACAATTTTTCACAATGTTTTTTGGAGAAAGAATATATAGCCTGGAAATCTTTCAACAGCATCGTGAACAGTTTTCTTGGAAACAATAAGAGTGAAAACTACAGACAAATTGTTGCTGAATTATTGAAAAATTATCTCAAATTAGGTGCATGAATGTCACTCAGAACGCATTTTCTTCAATCGCATTAAGATTTTTTTCCACAAAACCTAGGTACGGTGAGCGACGAACAAGATGAGCGTGCTCTCCAAGCTCTTCCAAGATTTATTGAAAATTGAAAAAAATTGTCAAGGATTTTGACACAAAAGCATTCTGAGAGACGATTTCTGGACTCTAATACGTGAACCCGAACCAACAAAATACAAACGACGTTCAAATAACGTTATTCACTTTTGAAATTTTATTGATTTTTAAATAAACTACCGATTTTTTATGAAAAAAAATTAAAAAAACATTTTTTTGTATCTCAAAAAGCTGATGTGATAGAGAAAAACCAATTACAGATTCGAATTCAGCCTACTAAACTACCCCAAGAAAGATATTTGCTTGATCCAGTGCAAAACCTTGTTGGCTGGTGTAATAATTAATTTATTTTTCACCGTCTTTCCCCGGTTTTAATTTTAATAGCAATAGTATGTGCTAATAAAGAAAAACGAGTTAATTACCAATTTATTGTTTTGAGATTTAGGTTTTTTTTCTCAAAAAAATCACTATTACGAAAATTCGTCATAACACTCGAAATATATAGAAATCTAAATCACCGCTTAAATGACAACATACACTTTGAGGACAAACGAACAACAACGGCAAAAAACATACTCTTGCTTACAAAAATTTGTAAAGATTTTGCGTAACTGCAAAAATCTGTTTTGCAACATGGCTATAACTTGTGAAATACACAGAATATTCCACTGGAAATTGGACGTGAATATGTGCTAAATACTGACACTAACAATAACAAATAAACTCGATTTTGTCTTAACTCCACTTAAGTAATTTTTCCTTGTGACCGAAACTTTCCCTGTATGTTTTTTAACTTGCGACATCTGGTATTATCAGCACGCAGAGGTACACAATGACATAATCTAAGATTAGATTTAAATTGGGCCAAAGCAAAATTATTGTTATATAATTCACTATTGTTGGACAAGTCGATTGAGAAAGTAATCCATGCGGCATATGATGAGCAGCATCAATGAATTCGCCTCGAATACGTTATGTTTAGAGGCCTACCAATTACGAGTTAACTGACATATTAGTTAATATCGACTATGTAATTTTTTCGGATCAGAATAGACACTTTTTTTAACACAACATTAGACCTTTAAAAAATCGTAATTATTTCACTTCCAATTTCTCTTTATTATTGAATATATTGAAATCAAATTTTGCTAACTTATAACTAATAACTAGTAGAGAGTACGGCCAATTTTTCATATCAGCGACTTTGATTCATAAAATAGCATTTGCGGAAGATTCGGTATTTCCACTAGCTAAATAACCCTATTATGTATACAGCTATTGCAATACCATCCATTGCTGCGATTTGGATGCGACGTGATTTTCGAAGGACATCCCACAATTGGACACATCAGCGGCCTCTAAGAAACGCATGTAAATTCAGACCATTTGCCATAACCAATTTATTGCAAATACCCTCGAAAATGATGAAGAACGTCATTGCCTGCTGCAAAATCCACAGTTCACAACCAATATTATCATTGCTATCTTCGTTGTGCTGTCGTCGTGATCATGGCGATGATGAACATCAGCGACCATTAAGAGAGAAGATGATCAAACGTGGCCAGTCAGTCAGGCGGACGGACGTATGGCCAGACGAAATTACGACGCACGCATAATCCCTCTTTACAACGATGCGAAAAAGAAACCAGCACCAACAACAACAGAGAAGCTAAGCTAAAGCCAAGACCGTAACTGAAACCAAAACTGGTAACAATACACAAACCACAAACAGATGACGCTGCCAAAGCGACCGAACGAACGAGCAAACCGAACCAACACCACCATCATCATCAGCTCGATGGAGAAGAGCTTCAGTGTGACAGCTTGAGACATCAGCATTTGCTTTGCACTGAGAAGAGACCTCTTCTGTGCTGGTTTTTGGCGGTTTCATCGTTGTCTGACTATAAAGAGGGCTGCAGTGGCCTTTCATTGGCATTCAGTCGTTGGTTCCCTACTTGAAAGCAACTAAATTATATTTTTAATTTAAGTTTTTACTTCTTTCCCCCTCATACACACAAGACTCACAACTATGAACTCCTTCTCCGTGGTAAGTAAAAACGTTCGCAGAAGAAAACGAAAAACAAAAAACAAAGTCACACTCCCATAAAGGATTAAAGCTAACGCAAGGATTATTGGAGGCTTACTGACATTGGATATTATCTCTCTCTCTCTGTTTCGTCTGCAGTTCTTAGTGTTTGCTTTGGCAGCACTGGTTGTAGCAGAACCTCCATCGGGATATAATTATCAGCGCGGAGGCGGCGGCGGTGGTAGCTTCGGCGGCGGCTTTGGTGGTGGT
This sequence comes from Philornis downsi, assembly GCA_019455685.1. Classification (NCBI taxonomy): domain Eukaryota; kingdom Metazoa; phylum Arthropoda; class Insecta; order Diptera; family Muscidae; genus Philornis; species Philornis downsi. The sequence goes on along the minus strand of JAHXMU010000104.1, from coordinate 2,509,121 downwards.
TTCGGAGGCGGCAGCGGCTTCGGCGGTGGTGGCGGCGGCTACCAGGCCGTTAGCGGTGGCTTCCAAACTAACGAAGGTCAGAACGTTGATCCTCAGTTGCTGGAACAGGTGCGCCAGATCCTGTTGCAGGAGGAAAGCAAAGCCGGTAGTGGTGGCGGTTTTGGCGGTGGCGGCGGCGGCTACCCAGGCGGTGCTCCATCTGGTTCTTATGGTGCTCCCTCACCCCAATACGGTGCACCATTCGGAGGCGGCGGTGGTCGTGTTGTTGGCATCGATTTGGAGGGTGTGCGTCAAGCCATCCAAGTCGCCCAATTTGCCCAACAAAGCACACAAGCAGGCGGCGGTAACTTCGGTGGCTACCCCAGCGGTCCCTCAGGATCGTATGGTGCCCCCTCAAGGCCCAGCGGTAGCTACGGTGCCCCATTCTAAGCGATCAACGTTTAGGTTTTTTAGCATAATGTAGTTAACAAATCAATTTAAACAAACAAAACAATGAAATGCTGCCAAATACTTGAAGAAAAGACAGACAATAAGCGCCGAAGGAATCAAACGCCCCCCCAGAAAACGGATGGAATTTAAGAAACCATGGATTTCAATGCAGAAAACGTCCACATCTCCAGCCAACAACCAGCAACAGGCCTCAATATACCATCTTAAGCACTAGCCAGACCGCAGACATCTGAAGAAATAAAGCAGAACCAGCTCCCGTCCATAGAACCCAACGAGAAGTGATGTTCGACATCAAACAAACGGATCCATAACACAACACCTTTCACACTATTAATTCCGGGAGATCTTTGGACCGCCCGCCCCCCCATTGGGTGGTTGATGTTTGTATGTGTTTGTGCTGATTTTGTGTTGTTAAATCCATTTGCCAACAAAAGGAAAAACAGGAAACTCATGACTTTGTTCATGATTTTCTTTCGACAAAAAAGAATTTCCGTTTTTCACAAGACAGAATGTGGCTTGAGAACGACAGCAAACGGAAGGTAACTTCAAAGTTGCATCCAGCAATTTTGGAGTTTTCTTCGATTGTGTCGCATAGCCGACTCTGTCATTTTCATTTTCATTCCCCTTCGTCCCCCTCCCTGACGTACTCAGTGACTATCTCTAGAATCCGCCCTCGCTGCTGTCTCTATTGCTGCTGCCTTTTCAGTAATTTTCATTATTTCACATTTTCATTCAGCGAGGGCAATTGTTATTATTTTGTAAATAGTTTTTCTTCTTATTTTTTATAAAATAACATTTTTCTAGTTATTAAGTGATGATTTTAATTTTTTTACATAAAAAAAAACTATGAAACAAACAAAGAATGAAAAAGAAACAACAAAAAAATTATAAAAAATAATAAAAAAAATAGTAAATTTTGTCACCGTTAAAATACAAAAGTCTTTTAATGTATTCATAATATTTGAGATTTATAGTTGTCAAAGTGGAGCTCAACAGTCTCCTGTAAATAGAGGGACAAACAATTCATATTATAAATAAAATGGGGAAAAAATTTTGGTCCGCTGAATGTAATTGCATTTATGAGCTACTCTGAGCCCAGTTAATTCAAGTCCACTTTTTAAAAATTTCGAAATTTCATTACTATTGCTGCAAAATATTTACAACACATTTCTTTATTACCAGAAATATGAAGGAATTTGAATTGTCACAAATTACATTCTATCTACCCATAAGTTGACTCTCTATTTTATCTGAACTGTTTGAAAAGATCTTTCTCCAAATCTTGTACCCCCATATTGAAGCAAACCATGTAATACCCATGCACCAGTTTGGGTTTCGTAAGGGTCATGGAACGATAGAACAAGTACTCCGTATAGTAACCCAGATCAGAAAAAGATCATTCGAAGATCAAAAATATTGCTCAGCTCTCTTTATAGACATCTCCCAAGCCTTTGATAAAGTGTGACATGAAGGTCTTATTCACAAAATAGGCTCTTTTCTAACGACAAATACCCACAAGCTGCTGGAGAGCTATCTAAAGAATCGATCTTTTGTAGTAAAATCTAAGGACTCTGTTTCAACTCAAAGAAAAGTTTCAGCAAGAGTTCCGCAGGGCTGTATACTAGGCCCTATACTATATACCATCTACACCTCTGACATGAATGTTCATTACCTAATTCAAACCTCAATCATCGCCGATGAAACTGCATTCATGAGCACTAGCACTTGCCCATTAATGGCTTCTAGACAACTGCAGTCTCATATACATTGGTTTGAAAAGTGGAAGATAAAAGTAAATGCCACTAAGAATGTACAGGTTACATTCTCTCTTAGACAGAACAATTTCCCAGCCCCTCACTATTCACTGTAGTAGCATACCCGTTCATAACCATGCCAAATATTTGGGTATTCACATTGGTCGACGTCTCGCCCGCAGAAATCACATCGACTGAAAAATCATACAATTGAAATTAAAAACGGCTCAACTCCACTGGCTTATTGGCTTCCAGTCTACTCTCAGTTTGGAAAATAAAATCACCATCTACAAAATCATATTGAAGCCAATATGGACATCCAGTTGTGGGGAACGGCATCGGCTTTAACATAAATAAGCTATAGAGAAGACAATCAAGAATACTGCGCCAAATTTGTGGTGCCCCTTGGTATATTAAGAGTGATAACATACACAAGGATTTAAACATTCCTTACATTTCCGAGGAAATAAGAAAATTAAGCAGGTCATATATATCGAAGTTGTCCTCCCACTCAAACCCACTCGCTCAAAACCTTCAACATTTTCCCGGCCATATACGGCTAAGAAGAAAGGACACGCTAGATTTGGTTCGGTGATATAAAGTTCGGCTCACCAAAAATAAGATCCGGCAATGGCAGGATACTTTAGTTTAAGATAGGATTAAGATTTGAACACTTATTGTAAACTCCGAAAGAAAGGTTCAATAAAAAAAAATGAATGGAAAAAAGGCCAGAAAAATGAAGGAATTTGAATCAAATACAGTGATGGCTCATACATGAAAAGTCGAACTTTAGAAGAATTATTTATGTGTGCAAAATCAGTCCATTTGCAAATTCAAATTATAGTACTGCTTGAAAATAAACACATTCAATTGAAATAGGTAACTCACTACAATAGAAATGTTTTCTTAAGTCTAAAATGATCGAAATTAGTATAATGAAAGAAATTTACCAAAGTTTATTTCCACTTTTTCCCTAGAATCTTATCTTTAAATCTCACGGAACTTCGCAAATCCAAAAACCAATATACAGGGTTGCCCATATTCGACGGACCCATCTGGCAACG
>JAHXMU010000104.1:2484695-2500046 GCA_019455685.1 Philornis downsi | reverse complement strand
ATTTATATTTATATATATATATCAATTAATAACATAATAGAAGTAATAAAAAAGGTATATTTATATATGTAATTTTGAATAAATTAGAAATCATAATATAATATTTTAGAGAACAAAATAAATTATAGAAGTGTTTCAATTCTTTCAATTAAATATACTTTAATTTTCAATTTAAATTCTGATATTCTGGCAATTTGCGTAAAATCATGTGGTAATTCATTAAATACATGAGGCCCAGCGTAGCCTACTTTTTGCTTTGTCAGATCAAGTCTACATCTTGAAAGTACTAAGTTTAGACGCTGACGTGTGTTTACTTCGGATTGGGCAAAATGTTGATGAAATGTTATAAATGCATTACCAAATTGACAATCAGATTTGAACACAAACAAACAAAGGTTTTGCTTATATAGGTATATTACTTTTAAGGGAAGAACACTTTTAGCATAATTCTTAAACAAATTAACGGTAGGAAACTCTATTGGTAAGTTGTAAACAATTTTTAATGCTTTATTTTATGCACTTTGCAAAGATTGCAGACAAATACAATTTTTAGCAGCATATACTATTGGTATATACACCAGATGACAATGGATTAAAGCATAATATAATCGAAGTTTGGTTTTTGTTGACAAATTATATTTAAACTTCCTTAGAATTCCAGCAGCTGACGAAATTTTTGTTTTCAGCATTTCAGCATTTCAATGTGCATATCCCAGGAAAGGTTGTAAGAAAAATGAATGCCAAGATATTTAACAAATTTGATTCAGTTACAGTTTCGCCATTTATACAAACTAACATCTCTGGTTCTCTTTTTATTAAATATGGTCGGAATCACACAAGCGTTGTCTTACTACCATTTATGTATAATTTGTTAAATCGAACATATTCAAATAAAATTGAGGCATCATATTCAATCTGCGTTTTCAACACTACCGAATGCTTATAATTGTATAAAAGGCATATGTCATCAGCAAATATGAACATCTTTCCATAAAAATTTATATTTTTCAAATCATTAAGTACGGAGTATACTTCCCTGTGGGACGCCACACTTTACCGGTTTAAAATTGCTTGTACTTTGTCCAATTTGCACATAATGTCTTCTATTTATTAAGAAATCTTTCAGAAGTTGTATTGTTGACTCTTGTATGCCAACGAATCTAAATTTTTTAATTAAGATTGAATGATCAACTAGGTCAAAGGCTTTCCTTAAGTCGAAAAAAAAAATTCCTGCCACTCCACTAAATCCTCTATCAAGTCCATCGCATATCTCATTAACCACACTAGCTACTGCCGCTTCCGTTCCAAGACCTTTTCGAAAACCAAATTGCCTATGAAATATTACATCATGTTTTTCCAGATAGTTAGATAACTGATAAAACATGAGTTTCTCAAATATCTTACTTATATTTACTTACTTATATCGAAGCCATAAAGTAAGGCAGAGTCCTTATATATTTTCAAATCATTATAAATGTCATGAGAACTGTGCGTTAATGAAAGCTCTCAAACTAAAAGCAAAATCCTTCAAATCTAATTTGTCTCTTTCAAAGTTGCCGAAATTTACGTGTTAATAAATTAGTTCTCAATTGAAAAACCGACCCTTATTGTTACATAAATCTTGTGCATCAAGTGATTTACTCGGGATCTTCACTTCCCAGTGAATTTCTCATCATACATTTTAATACTGATGTTATGAAGTATGTGCTTCGTTTGATTTTGTTTCAATTTTTTTTCTTTTACCCCAAAATCTAACCATCCAAAAAGAAAATGTTGTTGGTTATTTTCGTTTTCATTTCAGTTTGGGGGGCCTATTAGGTATTTTTTTGTTTTTTTGCTTCGTTTCGGGTTTATCATGGGGGCTTCATGACTTCGTGAAGTATTCATGGCTTCATCACGTTGTAATGTTGAGTTAGGTTATGATTTGGATTTGTTTTTTTTTCTTTCGATTTAGATTTGAAGAGGTAAGTGGAGTACAATTTATGTTGTTATGAAAAACTATGGATATTTTTTCTGTTGTAGAGAAAATGTTGCACGATTTACTTTTCAATGAGACTATCGAAGCGAAATGGTGTCACAGCTGACCTCATGTGTTATATTAATCAAAACGAGGTTAAGTGAGGTAAAAATAGTGGGTGGCAGATACAGGATTGGGTTTTTAAATTATCTCAAAAACTGTTGAGTCCATAAAGTACATTAGTACATTCGTTTTTGTATTAATATTGTTTAATTTATTTTCATTTGTAATACTCAGCAATATTGGATTTAAGCAACACAAAACGAAAGTACATCGACGCAGAACTACTTTTTATATAGCTAAATATATGTCCTTTTATCAGCACATTATGAAGCAAATACAATAAAAATTGGCATATATAAGATATATTATAAATAATCCATTATTTATATTATTTATTTAGATTTTTTTTATTTAACACACTTAAAATGATCCGATTTATGTCAAATATGAACCGATTTGTTCGACAACTTGTTGACATTTTGAATGCGATTGCATTATGCCTCTTTCATAGACACTCTCATCTATACTATACATAGACAGGAACAGGAGATAATCACTTGGTGCCAGGTCCAGAATCTACCAATTTAGCTCCATAAACTTTCAATGTTTATGGTCTGGCACTGTCCTGATGGAACACAATTCCTTTCCTATTGTCCAAAGTTGTTCGCTTCTGGGCGATTGTTTCCTGCACACAGTCCAGTTGTTGATAGTACAGGTCGCAATTAAGAGTTTAGCAGAAGAGGAGCAGCTCATTGTAGATAATTTTTAGCTAATTTTTAAACCAAACACACAAAACAAAAACCTTCCCTGACCATCAAACCTAAATAGAGCACCGTTTGCGTCCGCATGCCGCAATTCGATCGCGACTGTTTTCGCTTGACGTTCACGCAAGCAGTCCAGTTTTCATCATTAGTTACCGTCCGCTTCAGAAATAGGTCGATTTTATTGCTATTCAGCAGCGATTAGTAGATGTAAATTCGGTCCATGTGGTTTTATTGCGTTAATTCGATACATGGAACTTCTTTTTGTATCCAGCTTTATTCAAGTGCTTCCAGATGGTTTTTCGTGCAATGTTCATCTCCTGGGCGATCGAAACACATGTTTACATGACGATTCCCATCATTATATTGACATTTTCGAAAATCGGGCTTTCAGAGATTTTCAAGATTTTCGGAACGGAAACAACGAAACCAAAATTGCGCAAGATTGTCTGTTACACTTCTAACACAGATTACTGAAGTCATTTATTGGAAAAATAAGGAATTTAGTATGTATTATTCAGACCACTGAAGCCATCTATTGGAAAAATAATGAATTTAGTATGTATTATTCAGAGTACTGAAGTCATCTATTACATTTTAAAAATAATAAATTTTGTATGTAATATTCTGTTTGGCCAGAGGTTAATCTTATTGATATACGATTTGATATAGCAACGATTCAAACAGATCTGCCAAAAGTGGTTATATAATTTTTTTAACCATAATTTTGGTTGGAAATTGGCTAGGTTTGTCATAGAAATGAAACGGGTTTTTTTATGGTGTGCCTTCTTCACATTTTCATGAGAGTTATTATAGCAAATAAAAATCAGTTATTTTGGTACAGTTTTTCATTTGACCAAAAACATTTTGTTCTTGAATCAGACTTTTGGGGCAGAAATTAGATCATAAGGAAGAAGGAGTATAGTTAAACAGTTGAATTTTTAGAATCCCTTCTAATACAGCAGACAAAAACTGAAATACTACTGTTTATGGTAGAGGAGTTACAGGGAGAAAATCACAATTTGGGAAATCGGTCAATTTATATGGGAGACACCAGAAGGGGTGGGTCAATATAGCCCATTTACAATCTTCTATTATGACTTGGTAAAATATTAGACAGTGTCAAGTTTTAAGAATTTTTATAAAGATTTCCAATAGCCAGCTGGCTAGATAGATGGGCATCGCTTTGAAAAGCTATAAAACGCATTTGGTAAAAAATACTTGGTACTTTAAATGCCTCCTTCTGGATGTTGCATTTTTGAATGTATCAAATAATATACACCTTCAATCCGTCTAGTAAAGGTTGTTGTGGACCCGCGCGACTCCTAAGTCCCCAAATGGAGTCCCATTTTCCAGCATGGAGGCACATAACCATTATAAGGTATACCTACTTTGTTTTGCCGCCATTTTGATAAACATTAGCCTTGACAGTTCATATTTGGCAGTTGTGAAGTAGAGACGTGGCAAATTTGTTATGAAAAATATTCGATAAACCAACGTGTTTTAATCGTAAAAACATTTTATCAAAATCAATCATAGATTACTGTGATGATGAGAAATTTACAAGACGAACTATTTATCGTGTAGTGATTGATTTCGAAAAAGAGGGTCCGTAGCTGATAGGGCCAAGCATGGACCAAAACAATCAATCAACCTCAATTCGACGCCGTGCTCAGGAGCTTGGTCTTCAAAGAACAACTTTGGCCACAATTTTGCACAAGGATTTGCATCTGTTTCTATTTAAGATTCAGTTGACACAAGAGCTTCTTCCACAAGACCATTTATGCCGCCGTACATACTAGTATGCCAATGGAATGTTACAGCACGCCGATGACAACCCCGATTTTCATGAAAAAATCATGATGAGTGCACATTTTCATTTGAATGGATATGTGAATAAACAGAATAATCGGTTCTTAGCAATTTAAAACCATCAAATTATTCATCAGTCACCTTTGCATCAATTAAAAGTGACAGTCTGCAATTTGGTCAGGAGGAATCATTGAATCTTCTTTGAAACTGAAAACGGCGTAGCGATCGAAACACATGTTTACATGACGACTCCCATTATTCTACTGGCATTTTCGACAATTGGCCTTTCAGAGTATGGTGTATCTTTGGCATCTAAATTATTGGAACGGAAACGACGAAACCAAAATTGCGCGAGATTGTCTGTTACACTGCTAACACATTTTCTTCCGCATGGCTTGCTTTTTCGCTTTATCAAAGAAAAACCGTAAAATGTGTTTTTTTCACTTTGCTGGCCATCTATTGGAAAAATAATGAATTTAGTATGTATTATTCACTTTACTGAAGTCATCTATTCAGTCGTGGGATCTGAAAAAAACTAAAAAATAGAACGGAAAATAAAAATGAAATCTACTCAAGGGAAGAGAAGAATAAAGTTACAAGAATTAATTGGAAAAGGAACAATGTCAATCGAGCGAGAATCAAATTGAAGAAGTAACAAAAAAAAAAAAAAAAAAATTAAAGAAAAATGTATAAAAAAAGAGTTAAATAAAAAAATAAGGATAAGATCTAGGAATATTTAGATACTCGTATAAAGTATACGATATATAGTGAAGTTAAGTGGAATATAGTTTAACTAAATGTTGTGAAACGTAACGCCAAGGAAGATAAGGTTTGAGGCGCAAACTGCGGGTAAAGTTTGAAAGCAAAAAATATAGGAATATTCACTTCATCCTACGTATTAGAAGAAACGGTTTGCAGCTTAGAAAAGTTAGGTTTTAGGGAGCTCCCTCAGGCCTAGGGAGCTCCCTCACATATCGTTTCCCGATAGTGGAAAGAATTATAGGTGGAAGTGTGTTGCCACAACACTTTAGAGGGTATTAAATGTTGCCCACAAATGTTTAACTAGGCGTAAATCGTTTGCTTGTTTGTTGGCGTTAGGTTATTTTATTTCGTTGTTATTTGTATTTGCTGACTGTTTTTTCTTGATTTTAAATGTCAATATTTTCTGTTATTTAAAACATTTATCAGTGAAGTTTTTATTCATTAATTATATTAAAAATATATGTATGTTAAATAAGAAAAATGGAAATGTTAGGATAAATTATTAATAGGGGTAGTGAAATAGGAAGGTAACTGGAAAGTGGCGGAGAAGAGGGACCGCGTGAAATAATGAGGAATCATTGCGGCTATGGTAGGGAGAAGGCGGCTGAAGGATAAGATCTTCCTTCTGAATAGTGTGTTGTGTAGTAATCATTGTTAGTTCATCTTATAATTGTGAGGGTTGATAGTGCTGCGTTCTAGGGAGAAATTCACTTCTGGAAGATAAAGACAAATTAAGCTGGTCGGCCTTATACAGCGCAGTGTCATGTAGCAATCCATAACAAGGTACAAAAATAAAAATAATTCCAGTTGCAGGAATCTTACTGTAATAAAATTTTCATTTCGTTGTAAAGGTGTACTATTAAGCCTATCTATTCCATCTACATGTACTGCAACAAAACTTTTGATCGTGAGTACAACAAATTAATTCTTTTTACGATTTCATAAAGAATTCTTTCGAATGATATGAATTCTTTATTGTAAAAAGATGCTGTCAAAATTAAAAAAATATTCTTAAGGAGCTTCAAGTCCACTTTTTATTCGAAATGATATCTAAAATTGAATGATACCTAAATGCTAAGCATGCATTAAATACACAATATTAAGTAAAACTAGTTTATTAAATAAATGTGTAAATTATTATTGTATTTTTGATGACACTATTACGTTCAACTGAAATGTGAACAAAATCTCTAAACTAGTATCATTATTAGTTTTCTCAATACTCGCCGTTGTCGTCATTGTAACCTTAAGAAACTGAATTAAAATCCTTTCACTTTTTTCTTAAAGAAAACGTTGAAGCTATTTCATACTCGTATATGCCATGCAGCAAGATCTTTATGTGGGGCCAGGTGTCTGTCCACAACGGTTGCAGCATCGTGCACCACTCTACATGTGATGATGTTGCCCGTACATTTTAAAACTGGGTTTGCAGGTGATGAGCAGGCAACTTTAGTCGTCGTTGGCCACACAATGACAAGCAACGGTAGCAAAAGTGGCAAAGATGGCTATGTGGATATTCCAATATTCACATATATGTATTACGATGGCACTAAGTTCATAAATTTTCAGTTTCAATGGCGAAAAAATACCATATTATGGGATATACCAAACCATTGTATATTTACGAAATTGCGGCGCTGTGTGTCTCAAGAAATTACGAGATATTTAATTGATTCTCTTCCATCCTATGAATGTTGATAAAGGAGAGCTTCTGGCATGGTACGTACTTAAAATAAGTATGCAAATAATTCCCCAAATAATTTTCTTGCTTATTTTGACTGAGGAGGTACTTGACGCCTTATGGAGATCAATTTTACTTAATTTGAGTTTCGTGTAGTCAAACGTAAAAGCTCTGTCTTGCCTGCGTACGTTCCAAGACCACATTTTAGTGTCTAAGCATGAAGCGACGCCGAATGTCACGTCTTTCAAGCTCCTGTCATCAAAATCCTTTATATTTAAGTAAGAAATTAAAACGTATTATAAAAGGCGATTTTTTAATTGCATTTTTTTTTTTAAATCGAATAAAACACTCAAATTTGCATCATATATTAACATTTTTTATTGGAATCGATGAATTGGTCTTTGCCATTTAATTTTTAAAGATAATTTCATGTAAATGTTGTCCGCGGTTCTGTCTTAAAATGTCCATTCGAAAAGTCCAATTTTTCATCACTTTTTCGAGCATTTCGGCTAGTATTCCACGAATAACCCGTGTTATGTTATTCTGTAAGGATTCAATAGTGTTCGGCTTGTCCACATAGACTAACGACTTGACATAACACCACAAGAAATAATCAAGAGGCATTAAAGATCTTGGGGCCAACTTACAGGGCCAAATCGAGAGATAAACTGTTCACCAAATTCATCTCTTAACATTGTTTCACGAACAGTGTGGCATGTTGTACCATCCTGATGAAACCACATGCCAACCAAGTTCAACTCAGTCAATTGGGACAAAAAAAAAAAAAATTCCTTGTAGTTAAGCAACACATGCCTAATCGCTGAGAATGGAGATGAATTGACATTTCACGATCGTCATTAACACTGGTCGCTACGGCTGCAATATTTTCTTCGGTACGCACTCTACGCATGTGAGTCGATGGTTTTATGTCCAACAAAGTAAATTTGGTGCGAAATTTGGAGATATCAGCACGAATTGTTGATTAAGCAGGTCGATTATGATGACCATAAAGTGGTCGTATCAAATGATGCACATTTGTCACAGAGCACGAATTTTGATAATAAATTTCAACGATTTGCAATCGTTGCTCGCTTGTTAGTTTTTCCACGATGAAATGGCAGAGTAAGCTGTACACCTTTCACTTTGATAGATGACGTTTGGGCGCTATTACCAGCCAGTGCTGCCAACCTGAAAAATCTTATAAAAATCAACCTATATAACAGAGGAGTCGTTGTTGTAGTGTGTTTGATTGTTTTTTGCTCTCCATAGCATTGGTAGAAAAGATCCGCAGTTAGTATTCCCACAGCACTGCCTATTGCCAACGTCCTAACGTTGTTGGAAGAGCTTTCGATGACCTGGAACCCAATTAGTTTGTACTGTTGAGAAAATGTTACCTTAGTTTCGAGTTTTCTGCTAATTAGCAGAGGTTATTTGGTGGTATAGGGAGGTTCATTTAGTGGCACCTTTTCCTAGTACGAATTTTATACCAAATTATAGAGCCATGGTATTTTTGTACAGAATTGGCTGAAATTTTATCATGGAAGGAATTCACCCGACTGTGTGCCGTGATCTCCACCATATGTGATTCCAACAAGATGGCGCTGGCTTTCACACAGCTCGTGAAGTCTGGGCATTATTGCGGAAAAAATGCGGTAAACAGTTAATTGCATTATTCGAACCATTTTCGGACATTTGTTATATTATATCAATTTGTTACATTATGAGCAGGTTCATTTGAAAGAATTTTATAATGGATAGTAATGTCAAATTGGACGTCACCCGTCTGCAAGTCGTCATCTCAACAATATTCGGTGAACAGTTAATTTCACTATTCCGATCACTGAATTGGTCACCGTTATTGAATTCAATATTTCCATTCAGTCCAATCAATACTAAAGCCGAGCTAGTTTCTATTCTGGGAAAGTCTGCTTCTTCGTTTACGATTGTAAAATATTGGGTAACAGAGATTAAATGAGGCCGAAATATGCGTGGTCAGCCAATTGAGGTGTCTACGTCAGACACGGTTAAGAAAATCCACAAAATAGTATTGGAGGATCGTCGGCTGAATGTGCGTTAGCTAGCTGAAATTATAGGCATTTCAAAAAGTGTTATACATCGTACATTGACGGAAGATTTGAAGATGATAAAGCTGTGCGCAAGATGGGTGCCGCGCTTGCTTTTAATAGAGCAAAAATAGTGTGAAGTCGTGAAGATGTTTCAGTGTAGTGCTTGGTGATGTTTTACCGCAATAAAGTGGAATTTTTGCATCGATTTGTAACCATAGATGAAACATGGGTCCACCATTTTACACCTGAGACAAAGGAACATTCCAAGCAGTGGACTGGAATGAGAGAATCGTGTCCAAAGAAAACGAAGACGGTTCCACCTGCAGACAAGGTCATGGCGTCTGCTTTTTCGGGATGAGCATAGGATTTATTATTTATTATATTCAGAACGGAAAAAATCATCAACGGCGAATGTCATGCGAATTTATTGCAGCATTTAGGCGATGAAATTATGGAAAAAAGTCCGCATTTGGTGAAATAGAAAGTGTTGTTTCATCAAGATAATGAACCAGTTCACACATTCACTATTGCGATGGCCAAATTAAAAAATTAAAGTTCGAATTTCTTCATCACGCACCCTATTCGCCAGATTTAGCTCTCTCGGACTATTTTCTATTTCTACACTTAAAAAAATGGCTCTGTGGTAAATGATTTGCCAACAATGAAGAGGTGGGAGTTTGCTGTTGATGGCTGTTTTAAGGAGTTTGACAGATCTTAGAATAAACAGGGTATTGAAGCTATTGAATATCGCTGGAAAAAGTGTATCGAACTAAAAGGAGATTATGTTGAAAAATAAGGAAAAATTTTTCCAACTTTTTTGTGTCTTCTTTGTTAGGTTGGGTAATTTTGGGCTCGTCCTCATATAATGAGGATTATACAATGAAATTGGTTTTACCTTTACCGGGACCTGTAAACAATGCATCATTCTGTACAAAGTATTGAAACCGACATTAAAAAAATACCTGGAAATGTGTTATACGCCTTGATGGAAAATAGAAGAATGAGTCACATATTACCATTCCAAAACTCATTGTTCATACAAATAGGAATTGCGATTTCGTTTGCGGCACACCTCTCCAAAATTTGTATTCTATTTAAAATTGAATACTTTTGCTATCACCATAAGAATAATCATAGCGGGACTGGAGTTACGCGGGACACTCGCGGTGGCGTTAACGATTTTTGCTAAATTTCTAATATTTTACAATATGGGTTAACTGTTGCTTTTCGACAACAAGATTAATAGTTTGGTTCAGAGTCTAATTACATGCCACCCTAATGTGAATGTGTATACGTATGAGTGTATTAGAGTCTGACTGGAATCTTTCAAGCCAAGTGTTGCTTGGGTTAAGCAACTGACACAGCTGCACTTAAACAACGTCATTACAGCCACTTCACTGGCGACGACGATAATTATGCGTACGAAATCCACACAAAAAAAAATTGCATATTATGCGTTTGCAATTGTTTTGTTGAAGATTCCCTAATAGAGTTGCCAAGCAACGCAAGTGGCTAAAAATGACGAGTACTTTGGAAATAATAATACTTAATATGTATTATAGTAAGAAAATTTTAAAGTACTCCAAGAGAGAGAACATTTTCATCAGTGACAAGATATGAACATGCGCCGATTCTAATTTCCAACAGAAATGCTTCCAAATTGCTTCCAACAATGCAATTATATACTACTTCAATGTAGTAATAATAACGCTACTTTTGAAAAAAAAAACAATGGTAAGAAGTAGTGGAATATTTTCTTTCTCTTGAAAAATTATTAGTAGTATAAAAAATTTTGCGTCATGAATTTTCAACATAAATTTATTAAGTTCAAAAAACCAGTCATTTGCACCTAACATGGGGATATTCAGTTTCTCTAAATTTCTTGTAATTTAATTTGGTTACATTACCAAGTTATTGGCTCCATCTATTTTTAAAACAACACTTTACTGTGTAATGTGTATGTGTAATCCTATAAATCTAAAAAATAAATCTTAAATCTTTTGAAAAATGCGTTGGAAAAGGTTATTCTAGAAATATGTAACCCATATAACTACATGTTGTACTGACTACATAAATTGTACTGAAAGGTTCTCAATTCGCAAGTACTTACCCCCTATGAGAAGGCAGGGTTGAAAAATAGGAACAACTGCTGTACCAGTACTTCTGGTTATTAAGGCGTTTGGTATATAAAGGGTGTCCCAACAAGAACGCAAGATTTAAATTTGGCGCCGTTCGAAGTGTCATTGTTTGACATTTGAACAATTGTTATTGTTTGCTAATAGAAGGTACGAGGTTAGTAAAAATGGAGCCCTACACGACGAACAAAACATTCTCATTGTGAAATTGTTTTACCAAAATGGTGAAAGTTTTGCGGCTACAGTTCGAAAATTGCGATCAATTTGGGGTCGCAATAATGCTCCAAAAGAGTCAACTGTGAAGAGATTAATGGATAAATTTGCCAAAACTGAGTCTGTTAGTGATGTAACGACAACAACGCGCCTTCGACCAGGTCGACCGACCGAAAATGTCGCAGCTGTACGTGATGATGTCGCTCAAACTCCATCCACCTCAATTCGACACCGAGCTCAGGAAATTGGTGACGTTGACGAAGAATTTGCATCTGCATGCATACAAAGTACAATTGACTCAGGAACTGAAGCCAGCTGACCATGGACAGCGAAGGGAGTTCGTTAATTGGCTATTGGAGAGACAACATGAAAATGCTGATTTTGCCGATAAAATCATCTTCAGTGACGAGGCCCATTTCCATCTTGATGGCTTCCTCAATAGGCAGAATTGCCGCATTTGGGGTGAGAAAAATCCTCGAGTGATTCACGAGAAGCAAATGCATTCTCAACGTGTCACTGTGTGGTGTGGATTTTGGGCTGGAGGAATCATTGCACCTTTTTTATGAAAATCAGGCATGTCAAGCGCAAATAGTCAATGGTGTTCGGTATCGTGAAATGATAACCAGTTTTTTCGTGCCTAGAATTGAAGAAATGAATGTGGAGGGCATGTGGTTTCAACAAGACGGCGCCACATGTCATACAGCCAGAGAAACAATTCAATTGCTGCATCAGTCATTTCCCGGTCGTGTTATTTCGCATTTTGAGCACCAGAATTGGCCTCCTAGATCGTGCGATTTAACACCATTACACTTTTTTCTTTGGGGTTTTTTGAAGTCGATGGTTTACGCGAATAAGCCGACGGCGACTCAAGTTTTAAAAGAGGAAACTGGATGCTGCATTAATGAAATACCGCAGCATTTGTGGAAGACGGTCATTGAAAATTTCATTAAAAGATCGTGTGTGTGCCAGGAAAGCTGCGGCGGCCATCTGCCCGATGTGTTGTTCCATATATAACCTCATTCTGTAATCAATATAATAAAGTTTCACGATTTTTTTTAAATATATGTTTTATTTAAAATTTAAATCTCATTCTTGTTGGGACACCCTTTAACGGCTGATACTAAGTAGTATTTCAAACATAACTGAAAAGCTGTGTTTCCTGATCAATAACACATTTTAGCTTCAGACATCACCATAGACAATTTCAGAAATAAACCCTAATAAAATGTGTGTCATTGATTTTAATAAAAACTTATAGCTATTAATTTCTTTTTTGTTTTTCTTATTTCTATTTTTTATAGTGGTTGACTTTAGCTAATTCAGCCGATATAATCAGTGAGCTATTGCGTACTCTGAGCCTACTACGAAGCATTTTAAATTTTTTACGACAGCTGCAGAAGAAATTTTTGGCAGCAACTGAAAACTTTCCAAAAAATTCCAAATCGATGTTTGTATGTCGGCACATACTCGTACATACATTTTTTTCTAGGCTATTAAGGAAATGCATGTTCTTATTTTTGGTGATTCCAGTTTCTACAGTTTATTTTAGGCTGTAATTTCAGTCTATGGTTTATATCTAAAAAAATTCGAATTTCAGAAAACACTTAGTTTAATTGTTTAAGCAGAATTGGATATCAAGAGAAAGTATCCTGGAAGGTATTTTTCATATAAAGAAGAGTTTTGGAAGAAATTTTTCACATGACGAAGAGCCTTAGAATACACTTCATAGGAAAAAGTGATTTGAAAAACACTTTCCATATGAAAAATGGAATACACATTTCTATACGAGAAGTGCTCTAAATGATACTGTCATCCATGCACTTTTCCTCACGAAAAATATCTCCCACTACACTTTTCTTCATGAGAAGTAATTCCTTGACACCTGTCTTCTTGAAAAGTATCCCCTTGACATTTTTCTTCATGGAAAGGGTTTTCCATAAAATATAAAAATTGGCTTCTATTGCATTTTTCTATATGCATTTTTCTATATGCATTTTTCTATAGCACTGTGCTATATACAAAGTGCATCCCGTTGCTTTTTTCTATATAAGAAGTGCCTCCAATTGCTCTTTTCTATATTAAAAGTGTCTTTCGTGACACCTTTCTATAGTGTCTTTCTTTACATCTTTCCGCGTGAAAAATGAATTTGGTGACATTTTTCTTTGCGTGAAAAGTGTCTTTTTTGACATTTTTGTACATCGAAAGTACATTTCATTACACTTCTCTATTTGGAAAGTGTGTTTTATGATACTTTTCTTTATCAAAAGTATGTTTCATTATATTTTTTATATGAAAAATTTTTTCATGCCGCTTGTCTATATAAAAACGTCGTGACACCTTTTCCATACGAAAAATATCTTCCATTACACTTTTCTATGTGAAAAGTCTCTTTCATGATCCT
Organism: Philornis downsi; assembly: GCA_019455685.1. Lineage (NCBI taxonomy): Eukaryota > Metazoa > Arthropoda > Insecta > Diptera > Muscidae > Philornis > Philornis downsi. The sequence goes on along the minus strand of JAHXMU010000104.1, from coordinate 2,486,195 downwards.
CTTTGTATGAAGTTTCACTTTTCTTACGTTTGCAAAAGTGTCTTGAAAAGCATATTCACCATTAAATTCTCTTAGACAAATCTTTTTGAGAAAATATTTCTTTTCGTTGTAGGAATTGAAATTCTTATACAATTTTCGAAGATTATCGTCTAAGCGAAAAATGCTTTTCCACACATTTTGGAGTTAGCTTTTGGTATAAAAAAGAGGGTATTTGTTTATTTTATTTTCAGATATATTTTAAGAAATCGTTCTTATACCAGTTTGCACCACGACTGACTCTAACCTATCTGAAGATGAAAACATATTGTATTTATTTTTTAAATTTAAGTTTTAAACTTAAACTTAAGTTTTACTTACTATTTTCTTTTTAGCAATCCTAATATCTGATAACAAACATTAATGTATATTTGAAACAGAAAGAAATTAGTTGCCTTTTTTACTGTTAAATGGTTGTTGTAGATCAGTTGTCATAGCCCTCTTAGTTAAATTGCATACTGTAGTCAATATCAACTAATTTCCATCAACTATAGTTGATGGCATTTATATATTATAGTTGAATTTTTAGTTCATATAAACTACGTAGTTTTCTCGGTATAATATCGTAGTTCCCCAAAGGTATGCCAAATTGCACAATTTGAAATCAATTTCTGAAATTCCAATAAGTCTCAATTCCGCGGTAATCTAGCTGTTTCACTATATCATAGGTGATGTATCTCCCACTAATGGAAATAATATAAATAATTATCCCCTTTTCTATATTAAAAGATACTTCCGAAATGTCTGGAGAAATATTTTCACCGGGGCAATCTCATCTCATCCAGGCAACTACATTTCACTGTAAGAAAGGTAACATTGTAAGAAAGGTAATATTGATTCCGTCAATAAAAATGTCATTTTTAACTTGAATTTTAATTTTATTGCCTTCGGGCTTAATGCTTTTTAATTTCATAAAAACAAACATTGGAAACAATTTGGAAAGGGATGTCTACATAAAAAGAGTCTTCTAAGAGACTTTATTTTGGAACATGCCTTCCAAGTCACTTTTGAAAATGTAAGAAAAGTGCCATGTGTTATAATTTTTATACAGGAAGAGGTCATGAAAGACACTACTCGTACAGAAAATGAAATATACTTTTCGTATAGAAAAATGCAACGAAAAACACTTTTCTTATAGAAAAGTGCAACAGACGACAGTTTTCGTATAGAAAACTGCAATGGAAGATACTTTTAATATAGAAAAGTGCAATGGAAGACACTTTTCATATAAGAACGTGCAACGGAAGACACTTTTGCCAAAGAAAGGTGCAGTAGAAGACAGTTTTCATATAGAAATGTGCTATAGAAGACGCTTTTCATATAAGAAAGTGCAATGGGCGATGCTTTTTATTTAGAAAAGTGCAATGGAAGACGCGTTTTATAAAGAAAAGTGCAATGGAAGACACTTTTCATATAAAAAAAAAGTGCAATGGAAGACACTTTTTACAAAGAAAAGTGCTATAG
>JAHXMU010000104.1:2404499-2460016 GCA_019455685.1 Philornis downsi | reverse complement strand
GTTCGAGTGATTCACGAGAAGCAAATGCATCCTCAGCGTGTTACTATGTAATGTGGATTTTGGGCTGGAGGAATCATTGGACCTTTTTTATGAAAATGAGGCATATCAAGCGCAAACAGTTAATAGTGTTAGTGAAGAAATGAATGTGGAGGGCATGTAATATCAACAAGACTGCGACGCCTGTCATACAGGCAGAGAAACCATTCAATTGCTGCATCAGTCATTTAAATCTTGCGTTCTTGTTGGGACACGTTATGACCGAAGATTAGGCTTGGATCTATGCTTATATTCCGCATACAATCAGCTAATCTAGTGAATTTTGTGCTAAAAGTGAATCAAAGTGAAAACATCGCGGCAAAATCACTCAAAAAAAGAATATGTTGACAATTCTCTTCGACTATTGCGATATTGTGCATTATGCGTTAACTCCGCCAGACTAAACTGTCAGTCAATAAGCGATATCATTGGAGTGTTATGCATGCTGTTCCCTAAACGAAACCGCACTTATGTACAGACAGCTTTTGGTTTATGCCATCTCACGTTGCACTCACTCTACGTGAGTTTTTCACCACAAATTCAACTAACATCGCTCCACCAACAAAGTATTCGATTTGGTACTAAACAACTTCTGGCTACTTTCTAAAGTCAAAAGACTTATTTGTGGACACCAATTTAAGTTGAAGGTCATATTTGACTATTTGAATTGCGTACAGGAAAATATTTTGAAGGCGGAAAATCAAAAAAAAAAAAAAAAAAAAAAAAACTGTCTGTTGAATGGACGGCTATTGAATGGTAATGTTAATATGGTTCAGCTTGTTGCGCCCTAAGAAATCAAGTTAAATTTAATTAAATTTATTTCTGGCAGAATGCACCAGAGTACCTCGAATGCACATTTTAATCTTATCATCTTTATACTATAACAGTCTCCTGCTTCATTTTCATCAACTTATCTTTTTCTCTGCAGCTAAACGCACAAAATTGGTCATAATTTATGATGATTATTCCGGAAAACTGAACGCTTAGTTGATTGCACTTGCCTCAGCAGTCTTTTTGTCATCTTTTTAAGTGTCCATATTAAGATGACAGCAAAAATTTATCTACGGAATTTTTAAATTCACAGTCACGTGAATTTCCTACACATCTCAAACTACTTTTGACTTTAGAGCTCCACCTCTAAGAGTTAACTGAATTTCTTTAAATTTTATATTTACTGATTGTAGAATAAAAACCAGACTATTGGACCTAATGAATTTTAAAATTGAAACAACTTTTTTTCATACCTACAATTAACTGCCACCCTAAGCGGTTATAGTGTTATAAAATTGTTATAAAGGAATGCTGTCTCATTCTACACATCATTATCACACATTTTATACGCAATAGTTGTTGTTTTTCTGTTAACTTTTTGCACTGGGAATAATTATAACCATTCGACTTTAATGATCCAACATTGTGAAATAATTTTGAAAAATTGCATGAAGAAAAATGCACTACAAATAGTTACGTCTGTTAAAACGAACAAACAGCAATCTAGCCACAACTAGAAAAGAGCAGAAAGAAGTATTGTTAAAGGTCGAAAAATAAATTGCATTTGAATTTGGAATCAACAATTCCAAAGAAAAAAAAAAACATACATTTTTATTGAAGTATTTTATCCGCCAACTGAATAATTAGAAATACGGAAGTATTAGTTTTGATATACCATATTTTATTTTAAATTTGTATACGATGGGGATACAAATACGACATGTCCACATACGAGTATGCATATTAAACGTATAACTTATTACAAAAGAAAAGGTAGATCTGTCACCTAAAATATTACAAAGTACCGAAAACTCAGTCAGGTCAACTGACTACACCCAACAAACTTCCTTTTGTGTTACTACAAAATTGTAACTTTCTGAAGACCTGCGTTTGCGAAATGTAGAAGGATAACCGACTTTTGCTAAATAGGCCAATTCATATAGGGTGGCGCATAAGTAACGCTAAGATTAGATCAGTGAATACATTTTTTGTTTAAGTCTTTCTTTTCGTCTCTTTACAGAATTAGCTAAATAATACTTGGGAAATTTATAATGGAAAGGCTCAGCACAGAACAAAGAATCAAAGTTGTTCAATTTTACTTTGGATGTCAGCATTCGATTATTCGGATCATATCGAAATTTCTTTCATGTTCGAAATGCTCGTAGCGCTCCAACAATTTACCGACTAGTTCAGCGTTTTGGGCAACAAGGGTATGTCTGTGATCTTTCGCGTGCTGGAAGAAAGTATTGAGGAAAACCCCGAAACTTCCACCAGGCGACGTTCTCAGCAGTTAGAGATGTCTAGGCGGTCTTTGCAAAGAATTTTATATATGTTACATCTTTTCCTATATAAGATGCAATTGGTTCACGAGTTAAAGCCAAGTGATTCACAAAAACGCATTCAATATAGTCGCCGTTAACGTTACTTATGCGCAATACTAAGTTTACTAAACGAAAAAATCTAATAATATATAAGTTAAGCAAGGTAATTTGCATGGGAAGTACCGTGGTCGTTCTGTCGACATTTTCACATTTTACCCATTGTTATAACGCAATATAATTAACAAGAATTTAGTAATTACAGTGGAAAACCAAATTTCCATAAATACCACAAGTTTGACTGAATTATTCACAACCGATTGGAAGATATGCAGAAAAGAATTAGTGCGTTAAATCAGTCATTTTTTGTATGAAAAGTACGAAAGTGACCCCAGAATTAGCTGACCTGACGTATAGATGAAAACAATTATTATATTTTAGTGAAACGTGACAAATGTATAAAATATATGTTTTAAGTTTCAAGGCGCCACGTTGTTTAGTATTTTTATTCGAACCATCAAAAGTAAACAATCTCACTGAATTTGTAAACATGGAAATAATTGGTCACCGTTATGTAATTCAACATTTCCATTTAAAAGGTCTCAGTTGACGACTGTAAAATATCGCGTAGCAGAGTTTAAAAGAGGCCGTCCGAGCTGCCAGGACGAACTCCATAGTGGTCGACCAATTGAGGTGTCCACGGTTCAGAAATTTACAAAATGGTATTCGATGATCGTCAACTGAAGGCGAGTGAGCTAGCTGAAATGATAGGCGCTTAAAAAAGTGCTGTAAATCGTATAATGACCGAAGATCTGAAGATGAGAAAGCAGCGCGTAAGATGGGTGTCACGCTTGCTTTCAATAGAGCAAAAACAGCGTCGGGAAGATGTTTCAGTAGAATGTTCGGCGGTGTCTGGCCGCAATAAAATCCAGTTTTTGTATCAATTTATAACCATGGATAAGACATGGGCCCACCACACCACACCTGATACAAAGGAACAGACAAATAAGTGAACTGGAACTGGAATCGTGTCCAAAGAAGGCAAAGACGGTTCCATTTGCAGGCAAGATCATGGCGTCTGTTTTTTGGGATGCACATAGAATTACTTTTATTGATTACCCTCAGAAGCCATCAATGGTGATGAAATTTTACAATGGCAAAAATTAATTAATTAAAATCCGAATTTCTTCATCACCTTATTCGACAGATTTACCTTTCTCGGACTATTTTCTATTTCCAAATTTGGAAAAATTGTCCGGTGGTTAAAGATTAGCTAGCAATGGAAAGGTGGTGTCTTCGGTTGATGGCTATTTTAAGGAGTTTAACAGTTTTCAGTATAAACGGCGTATAGAAACTATTGGATATCGCTGAAAAAAGTGTATCGAGCTAAAAGTGGATTATGTTGAAAAATAAAGAAAATTTTTCCTAACATTTTTGTGTCTTCTTTGTTAGGCTGGCTAGTTTCGGGGCTGAACTCGTACTACATATATAACAAGGTCAGTGGGTACTTAATCTATTTTTCTCGGACATTGTACAGAGTTCTTTATACTACAGCCACTTAATTAGAAATTACAGCGAATTGACTGAACCTTGAAAAATCGGTCCATTTGTATGGGAGGTATCACAGTGGGTATGCCAATATGCTGCGTTTTCATACAGAGACTTTACTTTTGGAAATGTTCAACGTGTGCAAAATATGACTAAATTTAGTGCAATCCGTTACGAAGATATGAAGCAATGAATATATGGGTTACATCGATTATTTGTTTGCGAGGTAGCCGAAAGGCATGCGGGTTAGTCAGTCGATTTATCAAATTTTACCAGGAATTATGAGGCAATGTAACGTACATAAATTTGTGTTGCCGCACGAATGAGTAGCTACAGAGATGATATTAAATTTCAACAAATCGGTGAATTTGTGTGGAGGTGCCAAAAGGGAACGGTCAATATAGCCCATTTAAAACTGTAAAAATTAAAAGAAATTTTATACAAATTTAAGGCAATTATCGTGTCCAACAGCCAGCTCGCCAGAGAGACGATCATCGTTCAATCGTCGATTATGGTGACAGCGATTGTTTTCACGTTTAAGGGATATCGTTAATAATGCTATAAACCGTTTATTACTATTTATGTAGGGTTATCCATTTTTCGTCTTCAACTCAAGTTAAATAAAACATACATAAAGCTATGATTTGGATAAAACTTTTATTTCAATATAATGCTTTGACCTTGCCATTATATACTAAATGCAATGTCATTCAAATGACCGTCTCTGGATTGGTTGCAGCAGTGGATCATTTGTGGTAGTTTTCGAAAAAATACAGCCCAATGACACCTCCAGACCATAATGCGCACCAAAACAATCACCTTTTCCGGATACAATGGCTTTTCCACAATCGCTTCTGGGTACTCCGAGCTTCATATGCGACAATTTTGCTTATTGACGTAACTACCCAGTGAAAATGAGTGTCATCGCTGAAGAAAATTTTGTTCGATTGAAAGCCCACGTTTGAATCATCACTTTTGTAGTAAGTTTTAACTATTTTTACGCGTTCTTCGGTTGTTAAACGATCCATATTCGTTCACGGCAAACCTTTCACTAAATAGATAACTCTTCAGGTGACAGGTATTTAACAGCTGACAGCCTTGCCGGACCGGCGGTTTTTAAAATCGCTAAATGGATATCTCTACATTTATTTATTGGCTCTCGAAGTAATATTATCAATCACAAATGGTGTAATTTTTCCAAATTTGATTTTCCTATTTAAAAACTTAAGTATATCGTAAAACATTTCAAATGTTAAGAAAACTACGTTGTGGTTCGATGTAGCCATCTTTAACGCTTACTGGGAACGCTTCACATGCTGCACGAAACTGGGTTAATGGTATTTTGTCCCATTTGCGACGAATAGCAATCTTTAAGGCATTGATCATCTCAATTTTTTTAGTCAATTTGTTGGCCTCCATAATGGACCATATGAAAAAATCCATCGGAATATGGAGACCATTGGTGTGAACAAATAAAGCTCAGAGTATGTTTACGCTTGTCAAAAAATGAGAGCGCTTTCATTAGCCGCTTGTTTGCTACAGCAGTCTATATACTTTTTTATTATATAGACGAAAAACACTTAATTTAAATCCACTGAAAATATGTTTACATTTGGATCCGTTAAAACAAATCTGTGTTTCCCTCTGTGTGTCCTAAAATTTTTGTAAGCTTTTTATACGTCGTGGTATTGAACTAACTCCATCCATGTGTAGCACAAATGTTTGTGGTGAGCCAAGCATAAAATTTGTTAAAAAAAATGCAGTTGTAATAATTTTTTTGATATATTTTCCATTTAAATGTAAGGTTTCCATACATAAATATAATAAGTTTTTTGCTTGGTTGTCTCCAATAGCAACTGCATTATTTCTGCGCTTACGCCATCATATTTCCACCCAATCTAGAATTGTGTAGAATCTAGAATTGTGTAGTTTATAGTTCCCAAAGCAAGTTGTTTTAATATACGTACTTGACCATCGTGTATAAGTACGAACTTTGTTTTATATTACATTATAATATGTAGGTATCTTGAATCAAATAATTTGATTGTTGATATTGTTTCTTGCAAGTGTTAAAAATAGGACAAATTGAATTAGTAGAAAAAAACTTTCTCTTCTTCTTCTTATGTGGCGACTGGAATAGACAGCCTTATCTATTATAGGCCGCCCGTAGAAAATAATTCCAAGCGCTTCGATCTTCTGCGCTTCTCCTCCAATTCGTCACACCAAGCTTTGATAGTATTTAAAAAACCTGATCCTTCCAACGTAGTTTTGGTCGCCTTCTTCTGCGCCGTCCATCGAGTTCGTTGTCGAAAACTTTCCGTGCCGAAACATTTGGATCCATCCGCACAACATGACCTAGCCAACTCAATCGCTGTATATTAATGCGTTTGACTACGTCGATGTCGACATATAGCTTATGCAGCTCATTGTTCATGCGACGCCGATACTCTCCGTCAACGATGATGGGCCCATATATTTTCCGGAGTATTTTGTTCCCGAAAATTGCTCAGGATTCTGCGCCATATAACAAAACGGGTAGAACCAACGTCTGGTACAGTCGGATTTTTGTTTGTGGAGAGAGGGCTTTATCATTGAATATCTTGCTCAGCCTGTAGTAACATCTGTTAGAAAGCAGTACTCTCTTTTTTATTTCCATGCTGACATCATTCGTTTTGTTTACAGCGGAACCGAGGTAGATGAATTCTTCCACCACTTCAAAATTATAGTTGTCAACGTTCACACAGCGTCCCAAACGAGTAGACTCTTTATTCGTAGAAACCAATAACTTTGTTTTGTCCTCGTTTAGCACCAGACCCATTTTCGTTGCTTCCTTCTCGATGCTTGAGAAATAGCCCAATAATGTCTATGTCATCTGTAAAGATAGGCAAAGATCTAAGCGAGCCTTTTCACACCAAATGAGGATTTAGGTAGGGCGACAGTCTATCGTGCGATCTCTTCAACATACTGTTGGAGATGATTATGAGGAAAGTTGCAGTTAACACGACTGGTACCATCTTTAATAAAAACTTTCCCACTTAAGGATTAAATCCAACTTTTGAAAATATTAACAATATTCCTAATATTTTAAGCATTAATCAGTTAATTAAAATCCATACAGGATAAATGCGGGAGGGGACCGCTTCCAATTTATATCCATTTGTAAAGTATTTTCAAAAAATACGATTCTTTATTGAAGATATAAAATAAGTCGTTAAGAAAAAAACCATTTTTGGTTTATCCACTTATCAGATAATGAGTCGGTGATCGTAATCGTTGGTGGTGATTATATTAGTTTCCTTCCGAACGAACTTATGATGCCTGTCTACTTGTTTTAACTGAAATATTCTCATATTACTAAGTACCGCTGGGTTATTATTATCCGCTGTCTTTGCTTTGCTTTTGGCTTAGAAAGTAATTATGATGTTTTATTTGATACTGTTAACCTAAGTTTATACGGAATTCCGTTTACCTTGAATCCTTGAAATTGACTTTATTACGATTTTTACCATCTATTTTTTTACTGCCTTTGTTCCATCAAATTTAGTGTATAATACCAATACCAAATATCAAAATCCTTGCACCAAATAATCAGTAGAACGTTAATTCTGTTTCGGTGTAACGCAAAATGTTTGCAAAACTGGTGCCAAACAACCCTGTATTGACCTCAAAAGAAAATGGAAACGAGATGTGTTTTCTAAAAGAATATTCCAAATGAATTTTTTCGCAATAATTGTTGCTTCTGCTTCTACTGATACAGAGACATTTGTTACTTATAAAATTTGCGAGCGGTAAACGACATGTCGAAAACATGACAAATTAGTATTACTTTATCTAACGATGGCTGAAAAGCTGAGTAAATAAATTTTCAAGATTTTAAAAATACGTCATTCCCAACAGAGGTTAATCCAAGAATCTTTTGTTATAATCGCATCCAATTGCGGCTCCTAAAAGTACAAATTTATTTAAGTAAATTTCATATTTTAGATTTTGCGCTTTTGCCCAAATTTCTTTCATCTTTTTTTGGCATGACATATCTTATGGCTTATCAAGTTAATATCGGATCAAGATATCCATGTCTGTCACCCAATGGTACAATTGGGCAATGACATTCCTGGCGTTTGGATTAGTCAAGCAAAGTGAACTATGCAAATCCTGGCTGATCCAAAAGCCATTTAATATGCAGCGATAAAAAGGCAAGGAATAAAAGTGCAAAAGAATTCTCCAATATAGGCGATTCTCCGAAACGTTACTAAATAGGAATCTACAGTATCTGGACTCTTAACAAAGAAATTTTTTTCGTCCAACTGGGAGACGTCTTAAAAAAATTGATGGAAAAATTATTCAAGAAGTACGAAAGGAAGGGCAAATCGGTTTAAGTTGGAAAAGCCGTGCTATCTACTACAGCTGACATGCAGAGAATTGTGAATTGGATGTGGTTAGTAACGCACAAGAAATTTTGACTCATAAGCTTGAAATATTAAACTGCGATTGCGGGAAATTGACTTAATAAGTGGGCTTTTATAAAACACTTTTAAGCTAAATTTCACTTCTGCTTTAATCATGGCATTAAATTTAATTGTGGTTTTAGTACCAAAATAAGCAGTGTACCAGCCCACACCTCCAATCATTGGTTGACCATAATAAGATTCTCCACAATAGAAAGTCTATGAAATTTAGGCACAACCTCTAGAAAATAAAGAATTCTTAAAATATTCCACCCAAATGAATGATACGGCAAAAATATAGTAATTTGAAGTACCAAGCATTTTTTGGCCAAATGTTTTTGATGAATTTATGAAGCATTTTATGCCAGCCCACATCCCCAACCATTAGTTAAGCATACTAATATTCTGCACGAAAAAACTGGTTATCATTTTACGATACTGAACACCATTGACTGTTTGCACTTGACATGCCCCATTTTCATAAAAAAAAGGTCCAATGATTCCTCCAGCCCAAAATCCACACCACACTGAATCACTCGAGGATTTTCCTCACCTCAAATGCGACAATTCTGCCTATTGACGGAGCCATCAACATGGAAATGGTCCTCGTCACTGAAGATGGTTTTATCGGCAAAATCAGCATTTTCATGTTGTCTCTCCAATACCCAATTAACGAACTCAGCTGGCTTCAGTTCCTGAGCCAATTGAACTTTGTATGCATGAAGATGCAAATCTTTCGTCAAAATTCCTGCATAGTGGATTTGAAGACACCAATTTGCTGAGCTCGGTGTCGAATTGAGGTGGATGGAATTTGAGCGACATCATCACGTACAACTGAGACATTTTCGCTCGATCGACACTAACAGACCCAGTTTTGGCAAATTTATGCATTAATCTCTTTACAGTTGACTCCTTTGGAGCATTATTGTGACCCCAAATTGATCGCAATTTGCGAACTGTAGCCGCAAAACTTTCACCATTTTGTTAAAACAATTTCAAAATGAGAATGCGTTGTTCGTTCGTGTAGCGCTCCATTTTTACTAACCTCGTACCTTCTACCAGTAAACAATAACAATTGTTCAAATGTCAAACAATGACACTTCGAATGGAGCCAAATTTAAATCTTGCGTTCGTGTTGGGACACTCTTTATGTGAAAGCGTTTCCAAAACTAGCTAACCTGACGTATAGATGATGCCAGTTACTTGAAAAGAATATTTTGGTGAAAAGTGGAACCTCATAAAATATTTGTTTTAAATTTCAAGGCGCCACGTTGTTTAGTATTTTTGTTTGAGCTATCAAAAGTATACGATCAAAGTGAATTTGTAAACATGATAAAAATTGGTCACCGTTGTATAATTCAATATTTCCATTTGGAATGTCTCAATCCTACCAATATTAGAGCCGAACTATATTCTACTCTCGGAGAGTCTGCTTCTTCGTTTGTAACTGCAAAATATTGGGTAACAGAGTTTAAACAAAGTCGTACGAGCTACCGAGATGAACAACATAATGATCGACCAATTGAGGTGTCCAGGCCAGACACGGCTAAGAAAATCCACAAAAAAGATGCGTGAGAATGCTAAATGATACACATTTCAAAAAGTGCTATACATTCTATATTGAACGAAGATTTGAAGATGAGAAAGCTGGGCGCAAAATGGGTGCCACGATTGCTTTCAATAGAGCAGAAAACGGCATCATGAAAATGTTTCAAGCTGAATTTTTACGTAGTTTTATAACACAGATGGATGAGACATCGGTCCATCACTTCACACCTGAGACAAAGAAACAGTTAAAGCAATGGACTGAAATGGCAGAATTGTGTCCAAAGCAGGCGAAGACGTTTCTATAGGGCGGCGCATAAGTAATGCTAAGATTTGATCGGTGAATACATTTTTTGTTTAAGACTTTTACATATGTTACATCTTTCCCATATAAGATGCAATTGGTTCACGAGTTAAAACCAAACGATGCACAAGAACGCATTCAATATAGTCGCTGTTAACGTTACTTATGCGCCACCGTTTACTTGCTGGTAAGGTCATGACATATGTTCTTTGGAATGCGCATGGGATTATTTTTATTGATTATCTTCAGAAAGGAAAAACCAAAATGGCGAATATTATGTTAATTTATTGCAGCGTTTTGGTGATGAAATTATGGAAAAAAGCCGCATTTGGTGAAAAAGAAAATATTGTTTCATTCAGACGGTGGTAAAAGATTTGCCAACAAAGAAGAGGTGGAGTCTGCGGTTGATGGCTATTTTAAGGCAGTTTGACATTTCTTACTCACAGGGTATAGAAACTATTGGATATCACTGGAAAAAGTGTATCGAGTTAAAAGGAGAAAGTTTTTCCCATTTTTGTGTCTTCTTTGTTAGATCCACTCTACCGAGTCCGTCAAACAGCGGCAATCCAAAATTAACACCCTTCGTTTTCAAACAATGAAAAATAGCAGCTACATTTATTTTAGATAACCGAGATTGTTTACAAAGATTAAGTGAATCTAAATGTCATGAGGCGTTATAAATGATACTGGTAAGGTGAAATTTCATCCGAAAGTCTCAAATGTAATTGAAGTGTTAAGACCTCCCAACCACGGAAGAAAAACAGTGCCTGACGGAAGTGAAATAAGCGAATTATATGTAGTACAGTACAAGAACAACCACAACAAATGTTCACAGTGAAATAATAGTACAAAACGAAAAACATCGTAAAGTGTCCTCACACAAATCCTTTCAAAATGTCGATTTTAAATGCCACCACAATCACGGCTACCACGTTCATAAGTGATATAAGTCAATTCACCTTCAATTCCGTGGATTACACAGTGTTTGCGCTCATGTTGGGCGTCTCCGCCGCGATTGGTGTCTATTTCGGTTTCTTTTCGAAGAGTGATGATACTACCGAAGAGTATCTGCATGGTGGTAAACAATTGAAGACCTTGCCTATAGCCATATCCTTAGTGGCCAGCCAGTTGTCGGGTATATCGATCATGACCATACCTTCCGAGATGTATTACTTCGGTATGAATTGGTTTTTTAATATAGTCGCGGTACTGCTTGTGACTCCCATTTTAATTTGGGTCGTAATACCGGTATTCTACAATAATAATATATCAAATTGTTACGAGGTATGTTCTATTTCCCGACGGACGAACGATATGGTAAGAGTGAGCTTTAATATGGCTAATTTTATTACAGTATTTGGAAATGAGATTTAATCGTAAAACTCGTGAACTTCAAACTGTGGCATTTATGGGAACTCTATTCCTGATGTTGCCTGTTTTCATTTTTGTGCCAGCAATTGCATTTTCACAAGGTAAGAGAAGGATAGCATTTGCTCTATGTAATTTCTTTTTGTGTTATAGGCCACTAACTGAGAAAATTGTTAGTTTACAGTGTTTAAACGCTTTCCTTTTCCCTTTTTCTTTTTGATTAAAATTGTGTCCTCTGGAGTTATGAAAGGCAAATTGTCTAGGCTCCTGCAATGCCTGCCATTAACGAAAGATCTGTCTTACTTTTAATTCTCGTTTGCCCGGCGAAAACTTTATATGTATTTCAGAATATCTAAATCGAAAAATGTCGACACAGTCCGTTCCGATTGCGATTATTCTTTATTTATTTATTCATTTTTTTTTTTGCTCATAATAAATAACGATAATTCTAATAAATTCAAATTTCAGAATAGAGCCTTTATGGCTTCAAAAACAGTGATAATTAGAGTCCAATCAAATCGGTTTTTTATTTTCTCCACATAACACAAAGCAGCATAAATTTTGGGGCTGAATTCCCCCACATACGAGTTAGTTAAAGAGAATATTTAGAAGATCAGTTTTAAATTTTAAAGGGTTTTTCTTATCTTTTGTTAGAGTATCCTAAAAGGATAGAGATAAAATAATAGATAATAATAAAAAGAAAAAATAGATAATAGGTAAAAAGTGAACTAAAACTGATAGGGCTGAAAATGTCCTACAAGGAAAATGGGCTTCACAAACTTAAGAATGTGATTTAACATAAATCAGTCATTAGACTAGCCCATAATATTTTATGCCCAAATTTATATTATTTACACCTACGAAACATACTGAGTATGAAAAATCCGATGCATTAATTCGCAAAGAGGACACCCTTAAGAGGGCGGTCCGAAAACTAACCGACCTAATAAAGAAGACATAAAAAAGTTGGGGAGAATTTTCTTTATTTTTCAACATAATCTCCTTTTAACTCAATACTCTATTTCCAGCAATATTCAAGAGCTTCTATACCCTGTGAGTAAGAACTGACAAACTCCTTAAAATAGCCATCAACCGCAAACTCCATTTCTTCATTGTTGGAAATTCTTTTACTAATGAGCCAATTGTTCAAGTTTGGAAATGGGAAATAGTCCGAGGGAGCTGACAAATCTGACAAATAAAGTGCGTGATGAAGCTATTCCGACTTTAATTCAATAATTTTAGTCATCGCAATCGTGAAAGTGTGAACTGGAGCGTTGCCTTGATGAAACAACCCCTTCTTTTTCGTCAAATGCGTCTTTATTTCTATAATTTCATCACATTAACACCGCAATAAATTTGTATAATATTCTCCGTTGTTGTCCAATTCTTCCTTTCTGAAGATATTCAATAAAAATAATTCTATAAGCATCCCAAAAAACAGACACCATGGCCTTGTCTGCAGATGGAACCACATTCATCTTTTTGGAATGGGATAATATTCCAGTCCATTGCTTTGACTGTTCCTTTGTCTCAGGTTTGAAGTGGTGGACCCATGTCCCAGACATGGTTATAAATCGATTCAAAAATTCAGCTTTATTGTGGTGAAACATCGCCAAACACTCCACTGAAACATCTTCGCGGCTCGGCCAATATACGATGTACAGCACATTTTGAAATGCCTATCATTTCGACTGGCTCAGGCACCTTTAGCCGATGATCATCCAATACCATCTTGTGGATTTTCTTAACCGTGTCTGGTCCATTTAATAATAAAACTCAATAATAATTTGTACGAAGATATTGAAATATTAATTTTTCTACTCATAAATTTAAATTTCCGTGCGAACAACTTAGATGTAAAAATTTCTCTAAGCTAATAGTGGGTACCAATTCGAATACTGGGTTTCCGAATCTGGATAGCTAAATGCTTTTCTAGAATTTAAGATTCTTTAACCAATTCACAGAGCCATTATTTCAACGCCGCAACAAATTCTCGTTGTTACAACGTTTTCCTTTAAGTTGAGAGCTTTCGTAATAATTTTTAGTGAAAAATACGAATTATAATATTTTATAATTTTATATTTTTTTTTATTTTAGACTTATTTTTAGAGCTGGAAAAGATTGCCGCAGATTGTCGCGAAAAAGGTCAAAAATAATCAAAGAAATTTTTGAAAAAGTCAGAAAAAAGCTTAAAGCAAAATCCAAAATGTTCCAGCTAAACACGGTGAAAAATTTTTCTAAATTGGCAACTAAATTTTTCTAAATTGGCAACACTAATTATAAGTTGCCAGAGACCATCACCGAAACAAAATCAATTAGTTTTTTTTTGTTTCAATTCCTAGAATCTAAATCAAAAATATAAAAAGAAATTTCCATTCTAATTCTGACAACCGAATAATATTGTATGGAATTTCCGTTTACGTTTCATACATCGAAAACGAAATTGCAATTTTGGTTTTGTTTCCCGACATGAAATTAGAAACAATTTTGATTCTGATGCAGTTTATGAAACGTTTTGTTTGAATTTCAGTTAAACTTCAGTTCCGTTTCATACATCAAAAACTAATTTAAAATTTTGGTTTTGTTTCATAAGCCCAAAACGAAATTAGAAACATTTTTGATTCTGCTTTAGTTTACGAAACGTTTTGTTTGAATTTCAGTTCAAATTTTAAAATTAAAAAAAAACAAAATTTTTGTTAACCTATCAAAGTTTCTGAGGACCTGATATAGTGACATCTGGAAGTTTAAGTAAATTAAACCATTTTTAACATTCCCTGTTTAGCGCCAGTCTTTTTCTCTGCCAAGAAACGAAGCTACCTTTGCGTTCAGCTTTGATTCAGGCTGCGAAACAAGACTGCATAAAACTACGTTTTCGTTTCATGTTCTTAAATCAAAACGTCTGTTTCATTGTGTTTCGATAGAGGAGCAGAATCAATGTAGGTTTCTGAAAAAGAATCAAGTGAATTATTGTTTCAAATGTGAGTTTGAAACGAATTTCTAAACTATATTAAATAAATTTACAATACCAAAATCGAAACAAAACTGAACTTTCGAGAAAGTCTCTGCAAATTATAAGTGAGTAACGATCAGCAAGTCATAATTTTGTTTCTTTTATTGTGTTTAAATTCACAACATTTGTTGATGGGAAACAACCGATTTATTACGCTTTTATTGGTGCATTGCATACCTTTGCTCTAACTTCAAAGGATGTTTGACGAAGGTATATGTAATTCAGTTCACCTGCCTGAAATTTCAATACAACTTCTAATTGGCTAGATTACACTTCGGCGATATCATTCTTAGTTTGGCCACTAGATGGTGTTTTTTAAGTTTCTATACTTAGTTTTTTAGCTGCCTTACACTTATTTCAAATCTTCACTGCAAGGACCTGATACTTCGAATTTGAATGTTAGTTTATAGGAAGAAAATAACAGCTAATGGCTTTATAATAGTGATTTTTTCAGGACTTTTTCGAAAATTGTACCCTTTATTTAGCATTTTTAAAAGGTGGCTGTAATTAGTAGGAAGAAGGGCCATCTCATGCCACTAACTTTTAAGCAGACCGCCACAACTGTGGGCGTGGTTATTAAAAAATGCTGTGTATTTCAATGGTGTTTTTTCTTTTTTTGTTTCAATGTGCAGACTATTTTTTCGACATTTTAAGGCAGCATTTATGAATAAAGGGTGTCCCAACAAGAACGCAAGATTTATATTTGGCGCCATTCGAAGTGTCATTGTTTGACATTTGAACAATTGTTATTGTTTGCTAGTAGAAGGTACGAGGTTAGTAAAAATGGAGCTCTATACGAATGAACAACGCATTCTCATTGTGAAATTGTTTTACCAAAATGGTGAAAGTTTTGCGGCTACAGTTTGCAAATTGCGATCAATTTGGGGTCACAATAATGCTCCAAAAGAGTCAACTGTAAAGAGATTAATGGATAAATTTGCCAAAACTGGGTCTGTTAGTGATGTAAAGACAACAACGCGCCTTCGACCATGTCGATCGACCGAAAATGTCTCAGTTGTACGTGAAGATGTCGCTCAAATTCCATCCACCTCAATTCGACACCGAGCTCAGCAAATTGGTGTCTTCAAATCTACTATGCAGGAATTTTGACGAAAGATTTGCATCTTCATGCATACAAAGTTCAATTGACTCAGGAACTGAAGGCAACTAACCATGGGCACCGAAGAAAGCTCGTTAATTGGGTATTGGAGAAAATCATCTTCAGTGACGAGGCCCATTCCCATTTTGATGGCTTCGTCAATAGTAAATGCATCCTCAACGTGTCACTGTGTGGTGTGGATTTTGGGCTGGAGGAATCATTGGACCTTTTTTTACGAAAATGAGGCATGTCAAGCGCAAACAGTCAATGGTTTTCGGTATCGTGAACTGATGACTAGTTTTTTCGTGCCTAGAATTGAAGAAATGAATGTGGAGGGCATGTGGTTTCAACAAGACGGCTCCACATGTCATACACCCAGAGAAACAATTCAATTGCTGCTTCAGTCAATTAAATCTTGCGTTCTTGTTGGGACACCCTTTACAAGCTTTAGTAGCACCCCGCTGTAAAGCAATTTTTTAACTGTAACTTAGGAAAGTCAATAAGTTGCCTTCATTAGAATTAAGCAATACCTAACAAACAGGTTAATAATCA
This sequence comes from Philornis downsi, assembly GCA_019455685.1. Taxonomy (NCBI): domain Eukaryota; kingdom Metazoa; phylum Arthropoda; class Insecta; order Diptera; family Muscidae; genus Philornis; species Philornis downsi. The sequence goes on along the minus strand of JAHXMU010000104.1, from coordinate 2,443,800 downwards.
TTACCCTCTCTCTAACTTTGTTGTCCAACAGTTACCGGCATTAACATTCATCTTATCAATGGAGTAGTCTGTGCCATATGCGTATTCTATACAATGTTTGTAAGTTTCTCTAACAAAATTATTTTGCACCCAAACAGTTTTAGATCTATAACTCTTTCTTATCTATATTCAAAAGGGTGGCATTAAAGCTGTCGTCTGGACCGATGTAATACAAGCCGCTATTATGATAATATCCGTGGTATTGGTTGGAATTTTGGGTGCCATTTCAGTGGGTGGTTTCAAGGAAGTATTTCGCATAGCCTATGAAGGTTCACGCTTGACACCAGAGTAAGTTAAATAGCCTGCAAAAAATATTACAGCTATGTTTTATATACTATTGTTTCATACAGCTTCACCTTTGATTTGACCACGCGAGCAACATTTTGGAATTGTTTCTCATTCTCTCTTGTGGGAATGACAGCTTATGTGGGACTTAACCAAAGCTGTGTCCAAAGACTTGTTTCCTTGCCCACTTTGAATCATGCCAAACAGTAAGTATTGTGGTGTTTAAATTTGTGTTTACAAGAAAAAAACGACTTAACTGCAAATCTTTCATTTTGAGATATTAAGCGTTTTTCAAAAAATCGCTATTATGGAAATCTGTTATGATTTTCGAATTTTACGGAATTTTAAAATATCGCTTAATCGACAATATGTGTCTTAATAGCATGAACAGTGATAACAAAAAATATTTTCTTAATAATATCAATAATTAAAGATATTACACAATTAATCAAAAATCGCTGTTTTGAAAAATTTGTATAACTTGTTAATTACATCGAATTTGGGAATGGGAATTGAACGTAAATACTCATCAGATTAAGCACAATAATAACAATATATAATGTCGATTTTGCTCTATCTCTACATAAGACTTTTTTGAAGTGAAATACATTTAATTATGATATTTTTCAGACTAACTAAATTTATCAATAATTAGAACATTTCAATAAAAGCTATTCCGAATATAAAAGGTAAATCGACTAAACATGCATTATAGTTCAGCAGTTATTCATTCAAATTGATTGCATCGCCTTCAAGTAGATTCTTACCCAAAGTAATATAATAATGCCAACGAATAATGCGATTGTTAAAACAATTTTCAAATAAATTTTTTTGCAAAAAAAAATGCAATTCCTGCCGCGAATTACTTTTTAAGTCTTTCATCGGCTAAAAACCGTTGTCTCAAAGTGGTAACTATGGAAAAAGAAAAAAGTTAACCGGTGAAATATCAAGTGAATAAGTTGTTTGTAGAGTTTTTGGTCAGAAATTTGTTCACAACGATAACCCTGTAAAATGGTGCGTCATCGAGGTGCAAAATCCATGACTTTTATTTCACAAATTTGGCCTTTTTCGGCGAATTTTGCCGTCAAACGGCTCATAATTACCATATTTTTAAGTCGTAAACTCTCATCGTCATTTACGAGCCTGGATTCGGAATTGATTCGTTATAAAGGGTGGCACATAAGTAACGTTAACGGCGACCATATTGAATGCGTTCTAGTGCATCATTTGGCTTTATATCGTGAACCAATTGCATCTTATATGGGAAAAGATGTAACATATGTCAAATTCTTTGCAAAGACCGCCTAGACATCTCTATCTGCTGATAACGTCGCCTGGTGGAAGTTTCGGGGTTTACCTCAATACTTGCTTGCACTCGAGCAATGGTCACTTCATTTCGAACTGCACGAGGTCTTCCAGCACGCAGAAGATCACAGACATTCCCTTGTTGCCCAAAACGCTGAAACAATCGGTAAATTATTGGAGCGCTACGAGCATTTCGAACATGAAAGAAATTTCGATATGATCTGCATAATCGAATGCTGACTTTCAAAGTAAAATTGAACAACTTTGGTTCTTTGTTCTATGCTGAGCCTTTCCATCAAAAATTTTCCAAGTATTGTTTAGTTAATTCTGTAAAGAGACGAAAAAAAAGTCTTAAACAAAAAATTTATTTACTGATCAAATCTTAGCGTTACTTATGCGCCACACTAATATTCAGGTATTTTGGAACACTTTTCATGCCCAAACAATCGTATTGGTATGAATTTTTTCGTGAGAAATAGAAAGTTCACTGGCTACTTCTATTGAACTTAAATGGCTAGTTTCAATTAACATTATCGATGTTAACTTCAATTGAAGGGGGAGCAATTCTTCCACCACATCTCGACCACTGTTGAATGTAATGTAACAGTCATAGGCAAGTTCTTTTGACAAAATCAATTCACCGTAAGCCTTCTTCCTGTAACATTTTCAGCTATTCAAACGAAATTCTATTTGCAATCGAAAATTTTCAATAAATTATTTGTCAGACATTTTTATCCATTGAGAAATAAAAAAAAGATATAAAGGGTGATTTTTTAATCGTAGTTTTTTTAAAAATTGAATAAAACACTAAAATTTCCATCATATATTAAAATGGAATCGATATATTTTTAAAGATAATTTCATGTAAATGTTGTCCGCGGCTCCGTCTCAAAATGTCCATTCGCAAGGTCCAATTTTTCGTCAGTTCTTCGACCATTTCGGCCTGTATACCACGAATAACACGTGTTATGTTATCCTGCAAGGCTTCGATAGTGTTCGAGTTGCCCACATAGACTAACGACTTGACATAACCCCACAAGAAAAAAACAAGAGGCGTTAAATTGCATGATCTTGGGGGCCAACAATTCGACAGATAAGCTGCTCACCAAATTCATCCCTCAACATATACATTGTTTCACGAGCAGTGTGGCATGTTGCATCGTCCTGATGAAACCACATGCCAACCAAGTTCAACTCAGTCAATTGGGACAAAATCATGGCTCGTTCGCCGTTGACGGTAACGTTTCTTCCACGGTCGTCTTTGAAGAAAAATGGACCGATGATGCTACCAGCCCATGAACCACACCACACCATCCCGTTTTCTCGGGATGCATCGATAATTCATGTATGGCATGTGGCTGTTCATCACTCCAGATGGGACAGTTTTGCTTGTTTACGTATCCGTTCAGCAAGAAATGAGCCTCATCGCTGAACACAATTTTTCGATAAAACAACGGATTTTCATTGAGCTTTTATAAGGTAGGTCGTTCAGCGTTTGTAGATCATTTGAGCGTTGTGGTAGGTCATTCGGCTTCAATTCTTGCGTGAGTTGAATTTTATAGGCTTTCAAACCCAAATCCTTGTGGTTGAGTAACACATGCCCAATCGCTAAGAACGGCGACGAATTGACATTTCACTATCGTCATTAACACTGGTCGCTACGGCTGCAATATTTTCTTCGGTACGCACTCTACGCATTCGAGTCGATGGTTTTATGTCTAATAAAGTAAATTTGGTGCGAAATTTGGAGATAACAGCATGAATTGTTGATTTAGCAGGTCGAATATGACGGCCATAAAATGGTTGTATCAAACGATGCACGTTTATCAAAGAGCACGAATTTTGATAATAAATTTCAACGATTTTCAATCGTTGCTCATTTGTTAGTCTTTCCATGATGAAATGGCAGAGTATACTGTACACTTTTCACTTTGACAGATGACGTTTGGACGCCATTACCAACCAGTACTGCCAACCTGAAAAACTTAAATCTCAAAAAATCACCCTGTACTTGAGATGAACTGGCAAAACCCAACAGTGCCAACGAACTAAATGACAGATCACTTCTGAATTTCGCATCAGTATCGAGTATAGTTGTGTCAACTTGGCGAGAAAATGAATTTTGGCCATCACTTAAGTGTGTGCTTTTTTTCAAACAATACAGGCCCGGTATTTTTTGGCAGATTATATGATGTGCGAGCAAGAGTCGTTTTTGCCCATTATAAATGCATATAAATTAAAACGGTTTCTTCCTGAATTTCTTTATTATCGTATTGTGTTCCATAATGTCGCTATTTTTATTTTTGTGTGGAAAAGAATTTTAACTTTGCTTAAGGTATGATCTTGTGAGTTGACAGATCTTTAAAAATGATTATTATTTCATGAGCATATAAGAGTTCGTGTCTATTAATTTCAATTTTATTTCATTACAGTTCATTGCTTATATTTGGTGTTGGATTCATCATCATCAAGTCCTTCACTTGCTTCGCTGGTTTTGTCATGTATGCTCGCTACCATGACTGTGATCCCTTAACTGCTGGTCTTGTATCTAAAGCCGACAAACTAATGCCCTTCTTTGTCCAGGATGTTGTGGGCCATCTAAAGGGTATGCCTGGTGTCTTCATCTCTTGCGTCTTTAGTGCTTCCCTCAGTACCATGTCAGCGGGTATGAATTCATTGGCGGGTGTGGTATATTTCGATTACATTAAGCCCCACATCAAACATACGGAGCGTCGTGCCAATTTTATAATGAAATCATTTGTGTTCTTCACGGGCATTTATTGCATTTTGGCCGGTTTGGTTGTGGAAAGATTTGCATCCATCTTACAATTGGGTTATTCGATCTCTGGCGTTACATTTGGTTCGGTCTTTGGTGTATTCTTTTTGGGCATGTTATTGCCCAAAGCACATGGACGTGCAGCTTTTTGGTCTGTAGTAATCAGCATTTTGACCATGACAATTATAGTGGCTGGAGGTCAAGCAAAAAGTCATTATAAACGATTGCCTACATCGACGAATGAGTGTCCTGGATACAACATTACAACGACGTAAGTAAACAATTGCAATAGTTTAATATTTCAAATTTAAAATAAAAAAAAAGTAATTTATGAAATCGTTCGAATGAGGAATGGTTTGGTTGCGATCATGTTATAGGCTCCCATTTATTATCCTCCTAAAGCATTCACTTTTCATTTGCTTCCACAGATTTTCAATAGTTTAATATTTCGAATTTAAGATAAAAAAGTAATTTATGAAATTGTTGCTTCCATAGATTTTCATATAACTATAGAGAAACAAACTCTCTTTGGGCTCCAATATATAAAATGTTCGACTAATAAGTTGAAGTATCGGGTGCTTCGAAAAGTTCGTTCGGTTTTTAAAAGTTTATTTATACAAAAAATATACAAAAAAAATTATTTTAATAAATTATATAATCTCCCCCTTTCTTTTAATAGCTTCTTCCCACCTCATTGGGAGTTTTTTAACTCCTCTCTCAAAAAGCTCGCGTGGTTTTTCTAGAAAAAAGCGTTCAACTCAATTGTTCACTTCCTCGTCGTTAAGGAAATTCAAATCCTACAAGTGGTTGCTCAGACTGCGAAATAGGTGATAGTTGAACGGGACGAGGTCTGTGGGTACGGTGGGTGAGGTAAAACTTCCCTTAAGCTCTGACAGTTTCTGACAGGTTGGCAAGGCAGTGTGAGAGTTCGGTGAGAGAGTGAGGTACACATCGAGGTTGCTCACAAATCCCAGCTCTTTTATGACCGCGTGAACGGTTGAGACTGATTTTTTTATTATTTCAGCTATTTCCCCAATTGTTGCACGGGGATTAACAATAATTAAATCTCTCACCTCCTCGGAAACAATTTATTTTGGTCGCTCTGATCCGGGAGCGTTCGGTAAGGAGAAGTCGCCTGCAGAAAATCGTTTAAAACATTTCTGGCAAGTTCTTTCATTTGGATCGTTTTCTTCATAAACAGACTTTATTTTTCGGCTGGCTTCAGCAGCTCTTTTTGCTCTTTTTCGCTCATTTTTTCCACTTTTTAAAACTTTTTTAAAACGCTATAACCACTGACGATCAGAACGAGAATTAAGAATAGAAAACAGTTCAGAGAAGGGGTAGGATGAAGTTTTGGTAATGTTTGAAGGAACTCTACGTCATGAGAAGTGACGTATGGTGAACTAACGAACTTTCGGAACGACCCAATTGATTTTTTGTTTAATAGATCTGGATATCTTTTTCATTCAAATCCATGCTATTTAACGTTTATTAGCCATATGAAATCAATGGCAATGGGCTCTTTAGTAACATCATTGTCTGCTTTTAGGCGTAATAAAATGTTTTCTCTCAAACATTGGAGATATTTAGTTTGCTCGAGACCACTGAGAGTATCTTAGGTCAGCAAGCACGTATCTCTTTATAATTTTTTATCTGTGTCTGGCATGCAAAGATTTGTATTTAAGGAAGTCTTTTATACATCCGAAAGCCACATTCATTTCATTATTTATACTTACTCAGTAGTCACTGTAACAATCAACCAGTGACACCAACACCTGGACCAAACAAACCAGCTCTAACGGCTAGATTTTAAAACTGTAAGCTGTGAATTTAGTTGCAGTGAGAGCTTAAAACATCAATTAAATTTGTTAATCTGAAGCAGAAAATTTTGAAAACGACAGATTCCAGATTGAACATACCTTGTCGTATTATCGTTCAGGAATAAACTTGGCACGCTTTACAATTAGAATAATCAGTTCGGTTTTTGAAAATCTAATTTTTTGATATCTAAAAGCCTAAAAATTAGTCAGTTTTCGTGTTCCGAATAATCCATTTTTCAAGTCAAATTGAGATAACATAAATATGAATAAACCGATAAAATAACATATGATAGACAGCAGCTCAACGATCTCATAGAACTCCGGCTTATATTAATGTGCCGCGAGAATGTTGCTTTTATAAATTTATCAGTATTGCCTCAAAATCTATCGGTTTTTTTGTTTCAAATTGTACCAAGCGTTACAATGTAGTCTAGTGACTTAAATTTAGATAACTACAGACCACAAATTAGCTATAGAAGCGGAAAAACAAAACTTCTCTAAATCGGTGGGTTTTTATGGGAGATACAAGAAGGTATATGAAAATACCCTCCTATTTCACTCCTAGAACATAGTTTACCAAATGCACGACGCCGGGCGAGTTTGACATTTACGAAGTTGAGTTTTTGAAGAGAATGACGTTTTTTTGAAACTAATCGGTCGGCAGTGCGTTTCATACCCAAACGAACGTATAGAAAGGTATGAATTGACTCAAAATACACAGAAAGTTCAGCGGTTATCTATCTCAAGCTGAAATAATGATTTTTAGTCATCATTTGATCAGTTGAGCACGTTCACGGCCAACCAGAGCGATGGAAAACTTCCACCGCACCCCGACAATTTTTTAATGCACTGTACCACTCCATGCATATGACTGGTATAGTACAAAGTCGATTCTCTGTAAGCCTTCTGAAACATTTCCAACAATTCGACACAGTAAATTCCAATTGCAATACAGAATTTGCGGAAAATTGTTTGTTTTATATCTTTATCAAAATCGCAAAACACACTTAAGATAAAGTGACAAAATCGAGCACTGTAAACAAACTAAACGGCAGATCGCGCACAAACCCCACGTTAACATAAAGGAAAATTACGCCAACTTATCGATAAAAACAAAAATTTTGTTTTCCATTTAAAAATAAATCACCTTGCCAATGTGGAAAATGTCATAACTATTTAAACATCTATTTTTCTTTTTATTCCAGTCCGATGCCCTCACTTGTACCGGAAATGAGCCTGGAAGAAAAACCATTTAGTGTATTCGATATATCTTTCAACTGGTACGTTACGCTGGGAGCCGTAATCGTTTTCGTTTTGGGCATTCCTCTCAGTTTCATTTTGCCGCCCGAGAAGGGTAGCAAATTTGATCCCAAACTCCTGTCACCCATTGTCCGACCGTTTGTCAAATATGAATTAGCTCAAGCAGAAGAAATGACTGAAAATAATCTAAAGAAAGAAGAATGTTAAATTGTACATATATATTAGGTGCGCAACTAAGTTCACGTTGTTTGCCAATAGACGGCGCCAACTGTAAATGCTAGTCGATTCTGCCATTACCTCAACGTCATGAGCCAAGCTTAGATGTATGGTAGACATACCACCTCGACACAATAGCAATTTTTTTTTTTTGACGTCGTATTTTTTGGCTGTGTGAATATTGATTTTGGGCCAAATAGTCGTCATGTGCGGGAAGTATTGATTTTCTTCTTTCAATCAAAGAAAACGGCGGCTGAAGACCATCGAGAGCTTCAAAACGTTTACGGAAATGCTGTTTTAAGTGAACCAACGTGTGGAGATCGGTTCCGTTGCTTTAAAGACGTTGATTTCGATGTTGACGATCGTTCACGTGAAGGAAGACGAAAAACCCTCGAAGACACTGAATTGACGACATTGCTTGATGGAGATCCATATCAAACGCAGGTAGAGCTTGCTTCATTCAGTATTAGGAGTTAGCCGCCAAGCCATTTCCAAGCGATTGCATACGTTGGGAATAATTCAAAAGCAAGGAGCTTGGCTTCCTTGTGAGCTAAAGCCAAGGGACATTGAGCGTTTTTTGCCTATGAACAACTGCTTCAGCGGCAAAACAGGAAGAGTTTTCTTCATCGTATTGTAACGGGTGATGAAAAATGGATTCATTACAGCAATCAAAGAAAACAAAGTTATGGAAGCTGCCCGGTCATGCTTCCATGTCCTCGCCACGGTCGAATATTCACGCTGCAAAGGTTATGCTCTGTGCTTGGTGGAACCAGGTCGGTGTTATTTATTACGAGCTGTTGAAACCAAGCGAAACCATTTCTGGGAGTCGACATCGACTTCAATTAATGCGATTGAGCCGAGCTCTGCACGAGAAATGCCCACAATGTGCGGAGAGGCACGAAAGAGTGATTCTTCAGCATGACAACGATCGGCCTAACGTGGCCAAGCCCTTTAAAACCTAACTGCAAACGTTGAAATGAAAGTTTTACCCCACATACTCCAGATCGATTATCACTTGTTCCGTTTAATGGCACGCGGTTTGGCTGACCAGCAGTTCCACTCATATGACGACATCAAGGAATGTCTATATTCGTGGATGTCATCAAAAGATGAACAGTTTCACCATGACGGAATTCGAGCTTTGCCAGAAAGGTGGGAAAAAGTAATAGCTAGCGATGGGCGATACTTTCAATGAATCATTTGTAAACATGATTTCATAATAAAGTTCCATTTAAAGCAACGAGAACTTAGTCGCGCAATGTATTGTTGTATGTATTTAGATGTTATTAGTTCTATAAGTAATTTGTGCAAATGTAACATTTAAAATGTGATAAGACTCTACTAAGTACATAAGTTGTATAAATAGTAAATAAAATAATATGTTTAAATCATAATTTCACACTAGACTTGGGAAAATTTTCATTTCGATATTATCTAAAATTGTTGGATAAGCAAGCGGGGAGCTGTTGTTTATTAAGCACAAAGCAAAAGTCTTACTACTAAAGTGCGAATTCATCACATTTCTGACGTTTTTCTATTTAAAGGTTCTTAATTTCATATAAATCTTTTGAGTAAGTAAATAATAAATTAAAATAATTGTTATCTATGCACACGTTTATTCATTTTAACAGGAGATCTGCCACCGAGACAAGACTGGATTTTATCTAGCAATTGAAAGATGGAGGATGTATGAACTGCCGCATGTGCTGTCTCATTGTGTTATCTCGTTGCTCCCCACTCATCTGGCTGTTTTTAGGCATTTGGAAAATTTGAATCAAAATTCTTATAAATAAAGGCTTTCTCGGTCATTCAACATCCATTATCAACAGGATTTACAGTGCAATTTATACGTGTTCACATTAATATTAGACATTATCGGTTGTTTATTTAATCCAAGCTGTCATTGACCTCAAACGGAATTCCTTTTGTTCAATTTTGTCACAATCTCTGCACGGAAGAATGTCAGTGAAGAACACCCTAGAAAGAGAGGCCATCAACAAAACAGAAATCAGATGATGTTTATTGAAATTTATTTTACTGTGATTCTCTGCTCACCTCTTGCTGTTTTACTGCCTATGTTCAATTCTAAATCGCTGTTGGCTCCAAAAGGTAAAATGTTCAACTAGTTGCCTTAGAACGAGTTTCTTGTTTGATAGAGTTTGACATCATTTGATTGGAGTCCTTGCTCCTTTTACCATTTATTATCTTTAAGCCATTGGTAATGTTTACTAAAATAGTAACACAGCATGCTTTCAGGCGCAATATAAAGCGTCGCATCAGACATTAAAAAAATTCAGTTTGCTCGAGCCTAAAGAGAATATCTGAGGTGAACGAATTGAAACCTCTATATAGTTAGTTCGATTAATAGGCTCAAGCAGATTTTTCTTGTTTTATGGATGGAGTTTGGTATCACTTTGGTTCAATTTCATGCTATTTATGGTTCATCAGCCATGTGAAAGCAATGGCAATGTTCTCTATCATTGCACTCTTGTGTGCTTTCAGGCGTAATATAAATCGTCCTGTCAAGCATTGGGGTATCTAGTGAGCGAGTTCGTTTCTATAGAGTAAATTCCACTCTAAGATTTCGACGAAAAGTGTCTCGAATGTTCAATTCAAACAATCCTGTATTAGCACCAAATGCCATATTTTCTTTTTACGCATTCCGTTTGAAGTTAATACCGGCAAACGAAATGGTGACGAAAAATTTGTGCACGTAGAATAACCATGGCATGAGTTATGTACATACCTTTTCTATGGGATAAGAAATTCGGTTTGAGACTATTACGAGCCTTTAGATGATAGTTAAATGGTATCGATTATAAAAGAATTGTAAGTGCTTTGTTCCCTCTCACTCCTTAAGTAGTGAATCGCGCCAACTTTTAAATTAGGTCTCAAGAAATTGCTCCTTGTAAAAAAATTTCGTCCACAACGCCGATCAACAAGTTAGTCGTTGACGAGTTTTCGTGCAGAGGCGTTTCCACACATTCTCACATGATTCAGAGAACACAATGGCAACAATGGCTAAGGCAACGATGTTAACAGTGATGCAACGCAGCTTTTGATTTGTTTTTCATCCATGAATACCATGACTTCCATTTGAAAAGCACTTGACCACATTGGCGCATAATTCTGACGTACTCAATAATTATAGCTTTACCTGAAGGAAAAAAAGTGTATAAATCAGTTTTGAACTTGAAATTAAATATTTGAATTTCAAATAATGCTTTTGGAATTCATCATGGAAACTGTAAATTTTCCAGTTTAGAATTCCAAATGGAATATTTAAATTTCAATTTATGTCCTTCGAATTAAAATGGAAGTTTTTAAATCCAGTAATTGGCCTCTTTTGAATTTCAATGGAATTTCTGAATTTCAGGTAGAATTTTTGAATTTTATTTGATTTACGTCATTCTTTTACGTCATTCATTTACTTCATTCACTTTTAATATCTATTAATATGTTTAAAAAATCATTATCAAAATAGCTATAAATAACGTCTGTGTTGGATCTCTAGTAGTTTACGATATTTACTTTAATAAATCCTTATGTCCACAAATTTATCTCACACCAAGAACCACGTCAGACCTTCCACAGTCTTCGTAAATACTGAATAATATTAAAATAAACATTTAATTAAATGACACAACAACTTTCCTGAACGTGAGAAAAGTCGTACGCCTTGATATAACGTGATATGTGCGAATATTATTTCGGTATTTGTGATATATAATGGAGTTCGAATGTCGCCATATATAATGGAAATTGAGTCAGTCAATTCTCATTACATTCAACAAATGAAGGATCATGCGATGCCTTCGAGGTAAATAATGACACCAATCTGTGTTAATGTCAAACTTTAGCTCATGCACCTGATTGACACCGGTTATCTTCGTTAACACATCTATCGAACACTCTCAAAACAGGTTCATACATTTACGTACCATATCACAATGAAGCAAACACTTTGAGAATGTTGCAGTAACTCACCGAAGTCTGGCAGATGAAAATTCTTTAACAAACCCAAGCAAACTACGGCTATTATTCGACCAGATTGCCACAGTCATGTAAAAGATTCGAATAATTTTTCGTTGGGCTACGTACGACGTAGTTGTGGAAAGTAGGTCTGCTAACCTTTTCAGGACAGTCTGACCTGAGGGTTGGGCGGCTGCAAGATCATGCTAATCCCACAATCTCGCCCAACTTGATTGGCGGCAGTTGCTGTTCGTGTGCAAAGGCACCAGTCGCTGGACCACAAGGGATTGAAACTGGGAGTATGTTAGCTACAGAGTTTGACCAGAGGCTTTGTCTGGTACCGAGGGTGATAGGTATACACACAGGAAGATCTCGGGTTCGCGCCCTGTCATTTGTATCTTTTTAATCTCTCGGGGGTACGGACAGGCATGAGTTTTTCATGGTTGCCGATCAACGTCGCCAAACAGAAGGGGTTTGGAGCTTTTCCCGTCTACCACTGGTGAGGATACTGCATCCTTGCAATGTAGTATCGACCGTTCCACCTACCTGGGTAGATGGTATACACGTAAAAATGTCCAGTCTATACTCTTTTGTCGCAGGGCGACCAATACCGTGAAGTATGGTGTATAAATCACAATTTGGTAGTAGCTTTGCTACGCAGCTCCAACCGGTGAGTTTGGCCTTCAGCGTGATAATTAGGAGGCTGCGGGACTGAGTTCCCGCTTGATCATTTGGTGTAGGGCCCCTAGTGAGATCATCACGCGAGTTAAATATATAAACACAAGTACTAACACTCACATTAGGAACGACCCTATAGACGAATTCATTGCAAACATAATTAAAGACAAAGAGTAATATTAAACCCATTTCCGATTTGTTTAAAGAAATCATAATCAAATCCATAAATCAAAACTATTTTTCGGTCGCAATTGTGAGAATTGCAACCTTCACAAATTTACTAACTTCCCACTAAGAAAGCAATTTGCAATGGATAGTGTCAAATAGGCATTTCCGTTCCCAAACGAAAATGCAATATTCAATTTGCAAAGCATTAAATGCAGAAATGTAACAAAGCATATTTTTCGGTCGCAATTCTGAGAATTGCAACCGTCACAAATTTACTAACCTTCCACTAAGAAAGCAATGTGCAATGGATAGTGTCAAATAGGCATTTCCGTTCCCAAGCGAAAATGCAATATTCAATAAACATATTAACAGATAATACAATAACTTTAATATATAAGAAGGCCTTGTAATTAGGATAAGTCAGTCTTGTTTCTCCCATTCGGTCAAGAAGTTGCTAAGCTTCAAATTAAATAAAATAAATAAATAGAATATAAACCAAAAACAAATTTAGTTTTTTTTTATAAAAAACCGCGACACGGTTACGAAATTCGCGGGTTGTGTTTGATACCAAAATCGCGGGTATAGACCTTGTGGTCGAATGTGGGTTTGCATTGCAACCGGATGCTACAGATCCATAGAGTAGCAGAGGTGGTTAGATGGGGATTATGTTCCATACTACCATAAGCAATTTGGTATCCGCTGGCTGGCGGTAGCAACAAAATTGTCAAAGTTGTCCCAGTAAGTCCAAGTTTTACTTGGCTATCTAAGGGGGGCGTTGGCAATCACATTGTAATATGCCCAGTGTGTCGCACACCGTGGGTAAGGCCTTCACCCCATTCTGTGTCGACCATCGAATTTGTTGTGGAAGACTTTTCGCGCTAAAGCGTTTTGGACCATCCGCGCAATAGGCCATCGCAATCATTTTATGTTGATGCGCTTGGCCACGTCGATGCTTGTGGACATCTCACGAATCGTACTACTTTACTGATAGGCACACATACTTTTCCTGAAGTATGCTGGAATATATTCACCCGTGTCATTGCCATAGACGTTAAATTAATATAGACAAAATGTTTGACCTGTTTTCTATTCATAATACATAAATTGGACAATTACCTCAATCCTCGACACAACCACTTATCATTATTTGAGCGGCGGTCACTTCGATGTATCTGACGAACACTTCAATTAATTGAATAATTGACATGTCTAATAGATGCTTCTGTGACGTTCGGAATCATCGTTAAACTTTAGATCTCGTTACGTGAGTATAAAAAGCATTGTGCAAGCTCACTTAATGTGAGATGTTCTCCTATATCTCGTACATGGAATGCAAAGGAGTTTTTCGATGTAATTGCGTGTGTCTATCCGCCAACTTGCTTGTTTAAATGGGCACAGAGCCTGAGTTTCAGCCAAAAAGTATCTCATAATCATAGGCACATTTAATTCGAAATTGAACTCAATCGGTCAAACACTATTTTTTCAGGATTATTTCGAGAATTCGTTCATTGAACTTTTTTCATTACACTAATAATAAGAGCAATAGATTGTCCACGTCATTGCGAACCGTAATAAGCTTCAGCCATGCCGAACTTATGGCGTCAATCCAAATTTGCTACAATCCAAATTTGTTTCTTTGATGTCTTTTATATACTGAATGTAACTGCCTCTAAGATTGTCTATTTTAAGCTCACAATTTGCTTTGTGCAATCTTTAGCAAAAAAACAAATAATGATGACTCCCATTTCTCTTCCGTTGCTCACTTATCCTTAGAGCTTTATGTAACACCTAGAAATTTTGATATCATACGATTTCATAACCTAGTTATAGATCCGCGGCATGATATCGACTGTTCATCAAATTATTCTTTCAGTAATACCATCATTCCACCGGAAAAATTTCCCATAACGCTTATTTTCGTACTACAGTTGAACAATTTGTAGAAGCTGCACAGAGCTAAGTCTTTCTTGCATAACGGAATGTGCGACAATAAAGAACAAAATTGTCAAGATATCTTTCATTCTGATGGAAACGGAAGTTTCATATCTATCCCTCCATACCTACGATCTTGCACAATAATAATGTCAAGTAACGTTTTTCAAATTTACGATCAGATTTCTAGTTAAAAAAAGGCGCCTAAAAATAGATTTATATAAGCTCAATGGAACCCGTTACAATTGAAAGTGTAGTGGCAGCAAAAGCGAACGGAATTCAGATAAGTCTTGACAGAATCACGCGAATAACGTTTGTCTACTAGTGCCGCTGTCAGCTGTTGACTATTCATCCATGGTGTGAGCTGTAGATTGATTCAACATTGTTATCTTCATAATGCTTTGTAAAATTTTCCTTTCGCTGCTATCTGCTTACGTTTTTTACGAGTATAATAAGAGTATCAGTTAAATACTCAGAAGCACTGCGGCTGCAGAAATCTCCATTATAAATAATGAAGAGAGATCTCGGCTTCTGATTCTATTAGGCTTTTGGCTGAGTTCAGAACTTTATCTTGCACGATTTTTTAACAAACACAATTAGTGACGGTGACAACGTTATCACTGAAGATTTAACTTAGACAACCAACCATCTTAGCCATTAAAATTTGTATTAATCACAGCAAAGCTTTGTTTCGCATAAACTCATTTGCAATGCATTGACCTTACAGTGATCACAAAAAATTGATGCTTCGTCTAGAAATTGTTGTGCAGTATTGCAGAATTTTGAATCGTTTATGTTAAAACAATACAGTAAATACTAGTATGCAGATGCAGATGATCTTCAGAATTGTTAGCAACTGACATTTCAAAATTCCATTATTTCGCACAAAAAAAGAGAAAATAGTTAAAATATAAAATAGTTAGAAAATAGCTAAAATGTTAAAGAAAAATGGTCATTAAAAAAAATAAATTAAATTTACTGGCCAAATTCCAAATATATTTTTGAGAAACAACTTCTTTGCCGCACTGTTATGCCTATAGATTATGGTTTTTGTTCAAAAATTTGCCAAGTTCATCTCATTATCTTATACAATTATCAAATAGATAAATATAATTTGTAACGATTGCACCGCAGTCTTTGAAGATTTAACTGAACTCACAACCATTATAGCTATTAATATGTATTTTTAGCAAATGTCGAAAATTGTGTCGTGTGAACTGGCTTACAATGCATTGACCTTACAATGAACGCAAACAATAGTGATGATCATTCGCCTAGAAATAATTCTGCAGTTAATAAACAAAATAGCAAAAGATATGGTCGTTGCACTATGGCAAATATACGGACTATCCAATATAGGTTCAAAGCTATTAAAGTTCCGATAAATCGGCCAATATGCTTGAGAAGTACTACCACAATATGTGTGGCAATGCCCCTCACTTTAATTCTTAGAATTTAGTTTACCAAACGCATGTTGAGTGACAAATTTTGATTCAACCCAATACAATTTCTTATAACATATGAAACTAAGAAAATATGGGTTAAATCTGTCATTAAATCTGTTATCTGTCAGTATTCAAATGGGCATGATTGCTTAGACGATTTTTTCCGAGTTTTACGGAATTATAATTCTCTATAATTCACCAATATAATGGACAACAATCTATGATACTGCAGCATCAGAGAAAAAAAACGGAATTCCTGAAAATCGATCAATTTGTACAGGAAGTACCAGAAGAAGTGCGACAACAGGCGTTCGTTTCGAACAAACAGTCAATGTGAACGAAATTTGACTAAACAAAAGATATGAACGTAAGGACATACAAGGGCGGTCCCAAAATTATCCGACCTAACAAAGAGGGCACAAAAATGTGAATGAAATTTGACTAAATTTTGTGCGACTGAACAAAGGATATGAACGTAAGGACATACGAGGGCGGTCACAAAACTATCCGACCTAACAATGAGGACACAAAAATGTGAACGAAATTTGACTAAATTTTGTGCAACTGAATAAAAGCTATGAACTTAAGGACATACGAGGGCGGTCAGAAAACTATCCGACCTAACATAGAGAAGACAAAAATGTGATCGAAATTTGACTAAATTTTGTGTAACTGAACAAAAGCTATGAACTTAAGGGCATACGAGGGCGGTCCCAAAACTATCCGACCTAACACAGAGGACACAAAAATGTGAACGAAATTTGACCAAATTTTGTGCAACTGAACAAAAGATATGAACGTAAGGACATACGAGGGCGGTCCCAAAACTATCCGACGAAACGAAATTTGACTAAATTTTGCGGAACTGAACAAAAGCTATGAACTTAAGGATATACGAGTTCGGTCCCAAAACTATTCGACCTAACAAAGAGGAGACAAAAATGTGAACGAAATGTGAACGAAAAGGACACAAAAAGTTGGAAAATTTTTCTTTATAACCTCCTTTAAGCTCGACACACTTTTTCCAGCGATATTCAATAGCATCTACACCCCATTTATAACAAGAACTGTCAAAATCCTTAAAATAGCAATCAAACGCAGACTCCACCTTTTTCATTGTTGGCAAGTCTTTTCCCACCGAATCATTTTTTCAAGTTTGGAAATAGAAAATAGTCCGAGGGGGCTAAAACTGGCGAACAAGGTGAGTGGTGAAGCAATTCGAATTTTAATTCATTCGTATTGATCATCGCAATAGCGGATGTGTCAACTGGAGTATTGTCTTGACGAAACAACACTTTCTTTTTCGCCGAATGCGACCTTTTTTTCTCCTCCTCCGCAAATCTTTTACCACCGATTCATTTTTTCAAGTTTTGAAATAAAAATAGTCTGAGAGAGCTAAATCTGGCGGCTAAGGTGAGTGATGGAGCAATTCGAACTTTAGTTCATTCATTTCGGCCATCGCAATAGTGGAAGTGTGAACTGGAGCATTATGTGGATGAAACAACACTTTCTTTTTCGCCAAATGCGGCATTTTTTCCATAATTTCATCACCTAAATGCTGCAATAAATTAGAATAATATTTTTTGGTTTTTCCTTTCTGGAAATAATCAATAGAAATAAACCCATATGCATCCCAAAAAACAGACGCCATGACCTTGGCTGCAGATGGACCCGTTTTAGCCTTCTTTGAACACGATTCTCCCATTCCAGTTATAAATTCCATGGCTATAAATTGACGCAAAAATTTTATTTTTGCAGTGAAACATCGCCAAAATACTCTACTGAAATATCTTCACGACGTTATTCTTGCTCTATTCAAAGCAAGCGCGGCACCCATCTTGCACACAGCTTTCTCATCGTCAAATCTTCGGTCAATATACGATGTATAGCACCTTTTGAAATGCCTATAATTTCAGCTAGCTCACACATCTTCAGCTGATGGTCACCCAATACCATTTGGTGGATTATTTAACCGTGTCTGAAGTGGACATCTCAATTGGCCGAGTACTACGTTGTACATCTTGGCAGCTCGTATGGCCTCGTTTAAATTCTGCTACCTAATATTTTACAACTGTAAACGGAAGAGCAGATTGCCGCAGAGAAGAATTGAGCTCAAATGGAAATATTGAATTACATTACATAACGGTGACCAACCATCTGACGGCTAGTTTTTGGGAATCGGTCACTTATGTGGGAGACATCTGAAGGGGGACGATAAATAAGTGAATTTTTCTATATTTTGCAAAGCATTATTAGCGCAATACATAGGCAAAGTTTTGAGTTACGGCGGTGAACTAATGGGGAGTTAATAAGAACAGATTTCATTTCGAAACAATTTGTATGGGAGGTACCAGAAGGAGTGGGATGATATATCCGCCTTACAATCCCCGGCCACGATCTGGAACTATATTTTCCTGTGCCTTCAAGAAGTTTCACAAAGGTTTTGCAACAGTTACGGTTTCTACTAGCCAGCCAACAACCCAGACAGGCAGATATATTGCTCAATCGACTTAAAAATCCATGAAACACACTTCTGGGCAAAAGATAGTTGATACTTTAAATGCTTCCTTCTAGGTGTTACAATTTTTACCGTATCAAATAATATATATTCGTATTCTCATTACTTCGAGTTAAGGATTGAAAAGGCGAAAACTTATATAAAACGTCTTTTGTAAAAGAACATGAAACGGTTTACATACAAGACAAATCGGTGTATATAAACGTGTTCTTATTTGAGTGTTACAAATTTGTACATTTCTTTTTGAAAAATCCTTTTTTTTTTCTTGTTGGAGCATGAGTGAGTGTAAAAGCTCTCTCATATCTCTTTCTTTCATGGGATGCAGGGGAATTTATTGTGGTTAAAAATTTAATTTTTCTCTCTGGAAAACTATTTTTCATGATTCGTTTTTAAAACTTTTATGGGCTTAGCGCTGCAATGGAAAATTTTGAACCAGAAAATTTCATGGTGTTTTGTTAAAAAATTGAATATTTCTCTTTACTACTTTATAATTGTATTATATGTATTTATTCCTGGTGAAACGTTTATCAACTTAGCTTCCGCAGTCGATTTCTTTTATTTTTGATCGGTTTATTGGACTACTTTTTTGTTCAAAGTGATAAACTTGTCACGAAGTCCGAAAGGCATCATCATTGTGGGTGATTACTGAATTGACTGTAACAAATACTTAAAAACAAACTTGGTATATATCCTTTTGTACACTACCAAGAAAAAAATTTCTATAATATAGGGTGGCGCATAAGGAATGTTAAGATTTGATCATTTTTTGTGTAATTCTTTTTTTTCGTCTCTTTACAGAATTAACTAAATAATACTTGGGAAATTTATAATGGAAAGGCTCAGGACAGAACAAAGAACCAAAGTTGTTCAATTTTACTTTAAAAGTCAGCATTCGATTATTAAAATCATATCGAAATTTCTTTCATGTTCGAAATGCTCCTAGTGCTCCAACAATTTACCCATTGGTTCAGCGCTTTGGGCAACGATGGACTGTCTGTGATCTTCCGCGTGCTGGAAGACCTCGTGCAGTTGGAAATGAAGTGACCATTGTTCAAGTGCAAGCAAGTATTGAGGAAAACCCCGAAACTTCCATCAGGCGACGTTCTCAGCAGTTAGAGATGTCTAGGCTCGTCTTTGCAAAGAGTTTTACGTACGATATGTTACATCTTTTCCCATATAAGATGCAATTGGTTCAGGAGTTAAAACCAAATGATGCACAAGAACGTATTCAACATAGTTGCCGTTAACGTTACTTATGTGCCACCCTTTATATGGAGTTTTTAATAAATAAATAACATTATATAACGAATAATGATGATGTCCGTTTCTCATCCGTAGTTCACTTATCCAAGTATACTTACAGCTTTATGCAACACCTAGAAATTTTATAGCATATGATCGTATGACCTTGAAGTTTGTTTGTTTTGTTTGTCGAATTTTGCGTGATTTATTTTTTTTTTTTTTATTTTCGCATACAGTTCTAACCTAGCTCTATTTGGATAAATGTTTTCGGAAAATTGTAACATAAATTCGCTCGAATTTTTGTCTTATTTCTTTAAAACATTTTTTAACTGCCTTTAGAAAATGTGATATATTTTCGACTTAATACTGCGACCAAAAATTCTTATCAAAAATATTATACGATTTTATTCTTCCAAGTTTTTTTCTTTTAAAAGTTTAAGGTAAAAGCATGTATACACAAAGATTCCCTAGTTTGTCCCTAATCAACGAGAAAAGGAAAGCCAGAAGACGATGGTAAAAGCACAGATCTCCCTGCCTCAAAGCTCGTCTCGAATAGTGCAAGTCAAAACTAAGATCAACTCTGGATGAAAACAGAGAAATCTCCGAAACCCGCCACTTATCTCGTCTAGGAGCCACACAGAAAACTGACTATAGCCTGTACAAGGCCACAAGGCAAATACAGCGTCCTATAACACAGGAGTCTCCAATACGGATGAAAGATGCGGGATGGGCAAGGAGTGTGATGAAAATGTGAAAGAATTTGCTGATCTTCTGGAAGAAGTATTTACTCCTAACTATACAATCTCTCGTGTGAATCCAACGATCATTAGCCCAATGGTCACAAATCCCATGAAAACAAGTCTATCTCTCTTAAAGAAAAATGTTCTCTCGTTGAAAATGAATAAATCTTCTGGACACGATAAAATAACAGCGAAACTGATTTCAGAACTCCTCCACAATATCCTCAAATTAGTTTTATTTATATTTAATGCTTCGAATTGGGTACTTTCCTCGATCATGGAAGCTGCCTGAAATAATAATGAACCCAAAACCTGGAAAGGATCTTTCATAAATTACATCCTATCGACCCATAAGTTTACTCTCTACTTTATCTAAACTGTTTGAAAAGATCTTTCTCCAAATTTTGAAGCAAACCATGTAATACCCATGTACCAGTTTGGGTTTCGTAAGGGTCATGGAACGATAGAACAAGTACACCGTATAGTAACCCAGATCAGAAAAACATTCGAAGATCGGAAATATTACTCAGCTCTCTTTATAGACATCTCCCAAGCCTTTGATAAAGTATGGCATGAAGGTTATATTCACAAAATGATCTCTTTTCTACCGACAAATACCCACATCGACAAATACCGACAAATACCAACTTTGTATGCGTGAAGATGCAAATCTGTCGTCAAAATTCGCTGCATAATGGATTTGGAGACACCAATTTGCTGAGTTCGGTGTCGAATTGAGGTGGATGGAGTTTGAGCGACATCAACACGTACAGCTGCGACATTTTCGGTCGATCGACCTGGTGAAGACGCATTGTTGTCTTTACATAACTGACCCATTTTTGGCAAATTTATCCATTAATCTCTTTACAGTTGACTCTTTTGGAGCATTATTGTGACTCCAAATTGATCGCAATTTGCGAACTGTAGCCGCGAAACTTTAACAATTTCACAATGAGAATGCGTTGTTCATTCGTGTAGCGCTCCATTTTTACTAACCTCGTACCTTCTACTAGCAAACAATAAAAATTGTTGAAATGTCAAAAAACAACACTTCGAATGATGCCAAATTTAAATCTTGCGTTCTTGTTGGGACACCCTTTAGTTATGAAAATTTAAAAAAAAAAAATTGGAAAATACTGGAAAAAATCAATAGCGCTGCCACAATTGCTGTAGTAGGAAAAAGTTGGTTTTTTATTTATTTTTTTTTTTTTTAATTATAAGGATTACATTTATAAACATTTATTGTAAGCAAGCCATGGCATCTTGTACGATGCATCGATTTATCGTCAAATAAGTGAATATGCCAAAAACACCATCTTCTTAATAATAATACAATATTATAATATAATATTATAATATTTGCAAATTCAATGTCAATTTTTCTAATGAAAATTCTTTCTTTTTTTTCGTTAGTATTTTTCAGTAGGCATGCCCGCAACTGATGCAATCTTTTAAACAAATATAAGTATGAGCTGAAACATTTCCTACCAGCATCTGAAAAATACCACCATAAGATGCTTTTAATTCATAAGCAACCGGTAGAAAAGTTTAGAAAAACCACTAAAGAAATTCATTGTTGTAAAGGTTCGTTCAGTTCCTAGAATGTTTCCGCATAATGAACCGATTTCGACTGCCTATGATCTATAGTATGATGAGGCTGTATGGGCGTAGTTGTTTCTAGGATATACTCGTATA
This sequence comes from Philornis downsi, assembly GCA_019455685.1. Classification (NCBI taxonomy): domain Eukaryota; kingdom Metazoa; phylum Arthropoda; class Insecta; order Diptera; family Muscidae; genus Philornis; species Philornis downsi. Next base: position 2,421,709 of record JAHXMU010000104.1, on the reverse strand, counting down.
AATAGAATAGTATATTACTTTTAATTAACGAAAATTAACGAATAAAAAAATATTTCAACTTTTTGGTTTATGTCTTTCATTCACTACCTAATTTTAATGCTAAATTTTATAATGAACTCTATTTGTCAACTCTACAGCAGACATAACACAAATAAATCATTTTGAATTTTCACAGTTTGAGGAGATAAAATGGTACTGCAAATGAAAGTCTAAGTGTGAACCATATAAAACGCATGGCAAATACGTATAATGGATAAATAAACAAAACTGCATACTCCAAAAATTTGCATAGCTCTTCTTAAATAAGAAACAAAGAAAATTATTTATACATACATAATTAGATTATTAGACAAAAAAAAAACAATCATAACTAATAGATCTTACTTATCGCACGTTAAAAGCTAAATTAAATATTGCAAGAAATGCTTTGAGCTGGGGCAAGAGCTGGTAGGACGCTTTCAAATCTCCCTACATGCATTCACCATTGCATCTGTTCCTTAGAGGGTAATGATATAGAGATTTTGACTCTTCCATCTCAGATACTCTCCATAAGTTCGAGCACATCGAATGTCTCCAATGTTTGACGAAACAATTTATATTTCGTCTAAAAGCATAGTAATAAATGATAAATAAGATGCAGCAATCCCAGTAACATGAAATCGTCGAGACGAATAATACAAAGGTTTTAATTCGCTCTTGGTTCCAAAAAATAAAAGGCTCAACTGGTGGGGTGAAGCAGATTATTATTGTTTGATAGAGTTTGATACCAGTTTGGTTCAAGTCTGAATAATACCCCAGTATACTTTCAGGCGTAATATAAATCGTGCACCAAATATTAGATACATTTATCTTGCTTGAAGCTATGGAAAACATCTGAAACAAGACAGTTGAAATCTCTATATATGGTCCTCTCCATGGGCTTGACCCGTAGCTATAGAGAGGGAACTAATATATGTAAGAGGGAAATAATATACAGTGCTTATCAAAATTATAAGACACATGTTTTTTTAATATTTTCTAAGACATCTCACCTAGCAAAATAACAACTACACTATTACATTTCAAAAAAAAAAAAAAATTGCTAAAAGTTTTAACCCATTTTATATTAAAATTTTTAATATTTTTAAATTTTTTTTAACAAATTAGCCAAAAAGCCGTATCAAAATGATAAAACATCTTTTATCTTTCCCTTAAAATTAAACAATATGTTTTGATATCTTTAAAAAATTTCATATTAATAATTAATTGAATTCCCCAGGGCTCTTCGAATTTGAGAGGTTTCCTAATAAATCAAGCTCTAAGAGATCCCATTCTCTGCAAATTGCTCCTTTCAATTCAGCAATGTTTTCATATACTGTATCATTTTTATACATACGCCTTACCAGTATCCTCCAAACATTTTTAATTGGATTTAGATCAGTCCTGTAAAAATTCCCTTGTCTGACGACTCGTGTGGATTTTTGCGTTATCCTGCATGAAAATGTATGAGGTTCTCCTATTTTCGCATGGGAATGGTAGCAAACTACTTTCTAGAACTTGGGTATAGTCGGAGCTATTCATCCTGAAGTTTGTAAACTGCGAATTTAGCTTTCCAATCTTGTTAAAAGCTACCCCATACCATGACCGAACTTCGACCAAAGTTTCTCTTTGAAAAACATTGCGGTTTTTTTTTAGATCACGCCAACAATGGGGATATTCATCCGGTCCATCCAAATTACATTTTTTCTCATCAGAAAAATTTTCTTTATTTAAAAAGAAACGATAGTACACATGCAAGATACCGACATAACATTTTTCTTATCGAGTCCCAGTTTGTTTGTAAGTTGCTAAGCACGAATTGAATCCTGGCATGTTTGTTACGAGGAATTAAATGGGGTATATTTTTAAACACACCTCGGACAATATGCTAAAACTGATTTAAAGTTCTCCAAACAGTCATGGCAGACACTTTCTTGCCGGAAATCGAAACAAGTTTGGCACAGGATATAGTCGAATTGCTTGCTTTGCTTACATCGCGCCGTTTTTCTCACTCATTAAAGATTGGATTTCGACCAGTGCTTCATTTTGTACCGTAACTTTCCGGGTTTTTCAAAGAATTGGCAATAACCGGTGGCTACGACCAATTTCACGGGAAATTTTACTAACAATCGAGCCAGACTTTAAAAAGGCCAGGATGAAGCCCTTTTCTTCCTCTCTAAGCCAACTAGGCCTTCCCATGTTATTTAATTTAGTCAATTTTAAAATTGAAATCAATAAAAACCATTAAATAACGCAAACCTAACTCATTAACTCTACTTTAAATACTGTCTCTTTCGTTCCTTATCTTAGTTTTTGCTAAATTTCTAATAACAAATATTTGCAAGGGGATGAACAAAAAATTTTGATGCGTCTTATCATTTTGTGAAGCTCTGTATATAAGGATTTAAGCACGCTTTGGACTTCATAAAATAAAATGTTCGAATGGCAGGTCCAATCAACTGTGTTTATTTACATGAGTCTCGCCATGAGTCTCACACATGGGACTGTTTTCTATAATTCTTTTCTTGGTTATAATTCTTTTCTTCTCGCGGTTAAGTTAATCTCGAAAGGATTAGTCGAACTACCTTTGAAATAAGAAGTAGGTCCCCTTGAAAAAACTTCCTCAGGGCCCGCTTCCTCTCTCGGCCAAAGTACCTTTGCAGTCACTTGGTATGAAGTGAACTACATTCCAGTTCGGATGTGAGGTAATCTAGAAACACCTCGATAGACAATGAACAGTGTTTTCCATCTTCTGCCTTCCTTCAGCAGTGCAACCTGAAGCAACGCAAAAGCACTGCAAACACATGTTCGGGCAACCACAGCCAGCACGATGCTCCCACAAGGGGACCAACGCCATCGACCAGGCAAGAACAATATTCTTTGGGCCCCTGGTCACCCGAACCCTCTGGTCTGGGTTTCGCAGATAAGCTACTCCAGTTTTGCTTTATCATACCTCGCATGGAACTGGTAATCCATTATCTACGGCATAGGATTTCAATGTCCGAGGAGAAATATCAACACAGCAAATTAATGCCATGCTTCTCTAGTCTATTAACCCTATCTCTCCACGAAGGAACTCCATGGTCGTACAATTATTAAAACGGAAAAGATATCCGATATCTCTCGACGGTTTCTCTATGTCCCCTCCTGTTGCCAGGGTGTGTAATTATTTTGTTAAACTATAACATCTCCCCTTTACTTGGTTTTCGAAAAACGAGTTCCAAGGTCAGTTTGATGTCATATTATAGGTGGACCCCAAGACATAATCCACCTGTTCCTAGGGCGCCTGGCAGAAGGCCACACTACTTTGTTTTTGTATGCAAGCATCATCCTTTGCCTGCTTAACTTACAGGATCAGGTAGAGAAGCTTTGCGTTTTAGGAGTAAACGAGTAGTAGTAGTGGACCCAAGTAGTATTTTGTTGTTTAATAGAGTTTCATGACATTTTGGCATCAAATCCATGTTCTATGCTACTTATAGGCCTATGAAATCAATGCCAGTGCCCTTTAGATAAAAATAACAGCATGCTTTTAGGCTTAACATAAATCGTTTCATAAAATGGCAATTTAGTTTCTTCTAGCCTATCTGAATATCTGAAATTAAAAGGGTGAAAACTTTATATTACCTTTTCTCTCTGAAGAGCCATCACAGGTCGTCATCATCAATTCCGAGTAAAGGACATTACTTGAGGAGCTAATTAATGCTAACTTTCTTATAAGGAAATTAGAATATTGTTTTGCGTGTGATGATTTTTAAAAAACCATATCTAAGACTTTCTGTCGTACCAACGGGATACCATTTATTTCAAATATTATTTAGAATATATGTAAATACAAACTGTTTAGATAATAAAGAACAAAGAAATAGATTAAACGAACACGAATGTCAAGGAATTTTATAAAATTCACTGATAACATTAGATTTCAGCTAAAAGTAACAGATGTGATTAAAGCGTTAAGATCGATCACGGAATAGGCAGTGAGTGGCAAAAGGAACCGCCAAGAAAATAAGGATAACCTAGAAATCACAGCAAGTGATTCCAAAAGTACTATAGCATACACAAACGGAAAAATTTAAAGGCTAGTCTGAACATGCAGATTTTAAATGCTACTACAACCGCGGCCACATCGATCCTAAGTGATAGCAGTCAATTCACTTTCAATGCCGTCGATTATTCGGTGTTCACGTTCATGTTAGGCATATCCGCCGGGATTGGTGTCTATTTCGGGTTCTTTTCAAAATCAGCAGATACGACCGAGGAGTATCTACATGGGGGCAAGCAATTGAAGACGTTGCCTATTGCTATCTCCCTGGTGGCCAGTCAGTTGTCAGGCATATCGATCATGACAATACCATCCGAGATGTATTACTACGGCATCAACTGGTTTTTTGGAGTTATTGCAATATTTGTAACGATACCGCTCCTGAATTGGGTTGTAATACCAGTGCTTTACAATAACAAAATATCAAATTGTTATGAGGTGAGCTTCTGCAATCAGGAAGCATAACAATGTGAAGTGATTTTAATAAGGAAAGTTTTATTGCAGTATCTGGAAATGCGTTTTAATCGTAGAACCCGTCGACTTCAAACTTTGGCTTTTATAGTAAATTTGTTTCTGATGTTGCCCGTTTTCATTTTCGTACCAGCCTTGGCATTTGCGCAAGGTAAGTTAACATTGATTATACGAGAAACTAATCAAGGTACACATTTCGCATAGTGTTCTGGATAAAAGAGAAGGGGAATTTTTTAAAATGTAACCTGTTATAATTTATTACATGCAAAGTTTGACTTTTTGCAAATATTTATGCAATTTGAAAGCAGAATTTCTCTACTCCATACAATATTATCAAGTCCTGTGACGTAAATTAATTGCGCAAAACGAGATTAAGACTACCATTTACAAGACAAAAGAATTTACACAATTCATATTATGAGATTTTGTTTATAACAATATTTCTATTCCACTTTCAATTCAGATTTACAACAAAATATTGGAAACTATAAAATTCTATTCAAATTTTAAAACAAAGCAATTGCGATTTTAAAATTTCATTGAATATTCACAAATTCAAATTCTGCGTTAGCAAAACATAATAATGAAAATATTAGTTGACTTGATAATTACCTACTCAAACGGGCGTCTATTATTTTATCAGGATTAAATTTTTCGAACCTCTTCTCATACTCGGTCTAATAATACGATTGATAAGGATTCTACTGTGTACCCTGTAAGATGGATCGATGTTAGCAGTAAATAACACATTATTGTTCCTAAACTATTTTGGATTTCTTTATCAAGCAATATTGTTTATATCTTAGAGTGTCTACAGTCTAGAACAAATTAAACTAACTTAAAGTTAAATGCAAATAGGCTCACTAAATAAAAGAATTCTTTCCATATTCTATTCGTGGAATACTGGGAAGTTTGTTTTTTGCTTGTACATTAGGACGGCAATTCGATCATAGTTGTTGGTATCTGGGTATTCCCAAAATCAGACTATTTGTGTGGACGTCATAAAGGAGAACCGTATGGAGCTTTTAATTGTAAAAAATAAAATGTTTATTATTTTCTGCCCAAACCTACAAAGGATATCTGGAGTCAGGTAGTAAAAATCTCAATAGAGTTTCCTCTAAAGTGAATTTTTATGCGGATTGAGGCTATAATATTTTAAACAATTTTTAGGGTAGAAATTTCGGGAAAAAGTTGCAAATTAAAAAAAAAATTAGAAAAAAACAAACAAACAAATATATATACACATATATATATAAAATTGGCGGTAAAGCGAATTTTTATGCGAATTGGTGCTTTAATGTTTTTAATCAATATTTATAGTAGAAATCTGTGGAAAACGTTGAAAACTTCAAAAAAAAAAAAAAAAAATAGGAGTTCCGTTGTCTTATTTAAAAAATAAATAAATATATATATATATATGTACACTCGTATATAAAATTGACGGTAAAGTGAATTTTTATGCGAATTGTAGCTTTAATGTTCTTAATCAATTTTAGAAAAAAATTGCAATCTTCAAAAAAAAAAAAAAAAAAAAAAATTGAAAATTTTTTTTTTTTAAAAAAAAAAAAAAAAAAAAATATGTACACATATGGTCAAAATAATAAGTACACCCTATATATATTTTTTTAAAGGCTCGTAGACAAAAATTTATTTAAATTAAAAGAAAAATAAATACTTATTTCTTTTGTTATAACATTAGAAATAAACTAAATGCTAAAACAATTACAAAAAACAAAAATTAAATTCAGTATTTTTTCAAAAAGTAAAAAACCAATCAAAAAACATTGGACAAAATAATAAGTACACTTAATTAAAATAAGCAAAAAAGTCAAAAAATCAAGTTTTTTCTGCTAAATTTACTGAGTTTCGTTTAAAGCCGGTATATCCACCTATATTTTCAATTATTTTGTTGACTCTTTTTGACATGCTGGCAATAAGCTTCCTGCAGGTTTCTACTGGCATTTCATACCAAGTTTTTTGAGCAAAATTCCATAACTAATCCTTATTTTTAGGAACCTCCTTTCGAATTCTTTGTTTCAACTCTCCCCAAAGAATTTCGATTGGATTTAAGTCCGGAGATTGACTTCGTCAGTCAAGAAGGGCAACATTATTACCTTGGAACCAATCCTTTACCAACTTAGAATAGTGCTTCGGATCGTTATCCTGCTGGAATGTCCATCTAAGAGGCATACTTTCCACAGCATAGTTCAACATCGTATTTTCCAAGATATCTTTGTAGTGGAATCTGGTCATAGTGTAGGTAATTTGATGTAACACGCCGAAACCATACCACGAGAAACAACCCCAGGCCATAATATTGCCGCACCCGTGTTTGACAGTCTTCTTTGGAAAGCGAACACGGAATTCCTTGCCTTTAGGACGTCGAACATTCCGGGCACAGTCGTTTCCAAATATATTAATTATTAATAATTATTAATTAATATTAATTATTAACTAATGTTTCATCGCTCCACAAAATGTTTCGCCTTTTTTTTCACCATCTCCTCCGGAGCAATTGGAATGACTTCTTGCAAACACCAATCTAGCCTTTAATTTTTTTTTTTTGTCTAAGCAAAGGTACTCTTCTGGTTATCCATCCTGGTAAATGTGCTTCTTGTAGTCCGCGACGAACCGTCCGCGATGAAATTACATTTCCAATTTCTGCTGAAATCGCTCTTGAAGAAACAAACGGGTGCTTCCTCGCAAGTGTTACAATACGGATATCTGTTGTTTTTGAAGTTTTTTTTGGGTTTTCCGCGAGTTTCGACGTGCTTTTTAGACTTTAAAGCATTTTGTACAAAAAATAGCGACCGATTCATAGTTTCTGCTATAGAACGATGACTTTGGCCACTTTATCTTAGTCTTGAAACAAATTTTCTCTCCTCCGGAGAACAAACACTTTTTCGACCCATGGCTGATTTTTTTTTATTATATATTTTGTTGTAAGTAAAGATAACCAACAGTAAAATAACTAGCCTTTCCAAAAAGACTACATCAGACTACAAAAATATTAAAAAATTAAGCAATGTATTTATTATTTTGAACAAAACTATCTCACAATGAAAACAACGGGGAAGTCCCAGTTTTGGTTTACTTTTAAAAGCATTACCATATTAAAGTTATTTAATAAAAAAAAAAGAATTGCCATCTTTACTTTCCGTTAAAGTAACTGAAATTAAACATAAAGCAAAAATAAGCAGGTGTACTTATTTTTTCGATCATATGTGTATACATATATATAAAATTAACGCTAAAATTGGCTTTAAGCGAAAAAAATTATAGGTATATGACAGATAAAATATGCCACCAATGCACTTAAGCAGTTTTTTCTCGTAAGATGGAATTTAATGTCGTTTTGGTTCTAGTTTATGATATTTACCTTCTATTAGCTGCAAGAAACCAATCACAGTGACCTCTTGAATAATAGCGCACTATCATCAAACAAGAATTAGTTTAGTCGAAAATAAAAAAAAATAAATCTAAGGTGAGCTAACTGAAATCTACCTGTTATTGTTCTCTATGGTATTAACTCAATCACCTCAGATATTCTCTGTAAGTTCAACAAACTAAATGTTCCTAATGTTCCACGCAACGACATTTATTACGCCTAAAAGCATGCTGTGCAAATTCTTATTTGCGAAACCTAAAATGTGAAACTGTAAAATTTATCACAGATTCGAAGACAGCATTCATGATTTATATTTATTTATGATCTTCTCAGTGGTACTTCCCCAATGATTTTTTAATGTGACGGTGAGTCAAATTCGGTATCGTCGAAAAAGATAGTCAAGACGGATTTTTCCGATATAATGCTGAAAACAAATGGCCTAGAATATGAACTGTTCTGTTAATTAACCATTTCTTGTAACCTGGCTTTGACGATCACGTTTAGAAACTAGGTTTAAAAATCGGTTTTGAGAGTTGGGTCAAAAAAAAAAAAATAGATAAAAATATACGTATGTGGATAGGATCAAAACACATCTTTGAAGCCGTTTTTAAAAGATGGCTGTATCAGGTTGAAATTTATATAGATTTGCAGTGAATACCCGATAAATTAAACGCTAATTTTATGCACACACTAATTTCATGTATATAAAAAAATAATTTTACTTTGTAGTCGGTAGTTTTGAAAACCAGTTTTGATGACAACAAACATGTTTTAGATTGAGATGATAAGAGAACGTTGTCATTCCCCTACGAACAGTTCTCAAAAGTGGTTCTATAACACAGATGTTAAATTTGGATCATTCAATAGTTCATTTCCAGTTATTTTGATTCAAAATGCGAAAAAGTCCAACATTATTTCTTGAGATTACTCTATTTTACCCAAAATACCACTCTGAAACCGTCGTATTATAAATCACTGCAAGTGCAAAGAGCTCTACTTAAAGGCATTTACATCTTAAAAAAAAAATTAAAACTAATTTTAAATTTTTCTAAACATTAGGTATTATTATCAACTCCCAAATTAGGACCTCTAAAGTTGTCTCAAGTTTAGGCATATGGTAAATACACCGCCTCGACACAACAGTGCTTTTCTTTTGACGTTATATTCTCTTGGTTGTGATTTCATCGAGAGCTTCAAAACGTTTACGAAAACGCTGCTTTAAGTGAAACAACGTGTCGAGATTAGTTCCGTCGCTTTAAAGACGGTGCTTTTGATGTTAACGACCGTTCGCGTAAAGAAAGACGAAAAACCTTCGAAGGCACTGAATTAATGGCATTGCTTGATGGGGATCCGTGTCAACGGCAGGTAGAGCTTGCTTCAGTATTGGGAGTTACCCGCCAAGCTATTTCCAAGCAATTGCATGCGAATGATTCAAAGGCAATGAACAGTTTTACTGTGACGGAATCCGAGCTTTGCCAGAAAGATGGGAAAAGTAGTAGCTAGCGATGGGTAATACTTTCAATGAATCATTTGTAAACATGTTTTCATAATAAAGTTGCATTTTTATACAACAAAAGAGCGAAAACTTAGTTGCGCACCTTAATAGATCCCTTAGAACTTCAAAATTCCGACACTTTATAGTACAGGGCATACATAGTATGTATGGAAAATAGTACCGACCTAATGTTCTTCAAGATTTCGATGGCTTAAATCCACTGTATGATGGCAACTCTGTATAGTTGTTCCTCGTCCTCAAAAATATGCGTAACCCCCACTCCTGAAACAAACCCAAAGGGAGTATTTCAAATGTCTCAAATCTCAGGATTTCTCTAAACAATTGTCTTATTTAGATAGAGAGAGAGAGGGAGAGAGATAGAGAGAGAGAGATGTGATTTTGTTTTGTTCCGGTGTCAAATCTGCGGGTATGTTGCTGATGAAATGGTCAACAGGCGTCAATGCGCCCGTTCACTGAACTCCGTAAGTGTGTAGAACAATATCTTTACTCAAAATTGTATGCAACTTTATAGTGGCAGTGATCAATTCCTGATCGCTATAACGAATCGATATGATTTAACTCTCTGGCACTTTCTCACGCCAAATGCGTTCTTATCTGAACATGTCAACAGGCATCAATTAACTGAATTCCGTAAGTGTGTAGAACAATACCTGTACTCAAAATTGTATGCAACTTGATTGTGGAAGTGCTCAATTCCTGAACGCTATAATGAATCGATGTGCTTTATCTCTCTAGCACTTTCTCACGCCAAATGCGTTCTTATCTGGATGTCCTTAATGGTCAATAGACATCAATGCATCCATTAACTGAATTCCATAAGTGCGTAGAACAATACCTTTACTCAAAATTTTATGCAAGTTGATAGTGGAAGTGATAAATTCCTGAGCGCTATAACGAATCGATATGCCTTAACTCTCTGGCATTTTTCTCACACCAAATGCGTTCTTATCTGAACGTCCTTAATGATCAACAGGCATCAATATATCCATTAACTGAATTCCGTAAGTGTGTAGAACAATACCTTTACTCAAAATTGTATGCAAGTTGATAGTGGAAGTGATAAATTCCTAAACGCTATAACGAATCGATATGCCTTAACTCTCTGGCATTTTTCTCACACCAAATGCGTTCTTATCTGAACATGCTTAATGGTCAACAGGCATTAATATATCCGTTAACTGAATTCCGTAAGTGTGTAGAACAATACCTTTACTCAAAATTGTATGCAACTTGATTGTGGAAGTGCTCAATTCCTGAGCGCTATAATGAATCGATGTGCTTTATCTCTCTAGCACTTTCTCACTCCAAATGCGTTCTTATCTGAACGTCCTTAATGATCAACAGGCATCAATGCACCCGTTAACTGAATTCCATAAGTGCGTAGAACAATACCTTTACTCAAAATTGTATGCAACTTTATTGGGGAGGTCTCTCTTTATCTCTCTAGCAATTTCTCATGCCAAATGCGTCCATTTATGTCATAAACTTAATTACTTAAACGTTAAACTTACTAACTTAAACGTTACATTATTGAAACTATCAAAGATTTAACTGCAGACGGGCCGTGGTTAGAACACGTTACTGTTATGCATATGATCGTGAATTCAAGCGCTGGTACAACCCCTTATCATTATTAGAGCGGCGGTCAACTCGATATTTCTGATGAACAATTCGACTAATCGGACAAATCTAGCAAATGCTAAGATGATCGATTTGATAGTCGAATATCGTTTTTGATTTTGTTCATCCACTTTCATAAAACAGCTTATTCAGCGAAACTTTTACTACCGCATTTGGTTATGCACTCGTAATCTCGTGAGTACCTAAACCGCAAACAGGAGGTAGTCGCAGTTTTGTCACTCCCAAAAGATGGCGGGCAAGTTCACGGCCAGAGAAGCATGCTTTCGTCGATCACCGTATTTTGTACACGTTAGTCTGCTTCGTCATATTTTGATCACGGGATCGCCAATATGCTTTATGGATAATGGTTTCCGCTTTCATTTACTGCAACATCTCCCGACATTGTGGGCTCTTTTTATTTTAATGTTAAAATCTACCAAAATAAATTTGATATCGTGACTAAGGCATTTGTTTCCTCCAGACGCTTATAAAATTTATCTTTGATCTCGTCATTCTTCTTTTCTGTCTAGACAGACAACAGCATCATTAAAAAATACTTCGCCTCAATGAAGACTATAGCTATGCGATCGTTTACGGAGTATAACCCCCTGGTGATATGTATGTCCAACCCACTACGAATTCACATCCAAGTTCGTATCCCTCTGCCTGACAACTGTATAGGGTGGCGCATAAGTAACGTTAACGACAACTATATGAAATGCGTTCTTGTGCATCATTTGGTTTTAACTCGTAAACCAATTGCATTTTATATGAAAAAGATGTAACATATGTAAAATTCTTTGCAAAGACCGCTTAGATATATCTAACTGCTGAGAACGTCGCCTGGTGGAAGTTTCGGGGTTTTCCTCAATACTTGCTTACACTCGAACAATGGTCACTTCATTTCCAACTGCACGAGGTCTTCCAGCACGTGGCAGATCACAGACAGTCCCTTATTGCCCAAAACGCTAAACCAATCGGTAAATTGTTGGAGCGCTAAGAGCATTTCCAACATGAAAGAAATTTCGATATGATCTGAATAATCGAATGCTGACTTTCAAAGTAAAATTGTACAACTTTGCTTCTTTGTTCTGTGCTAAGCCTTTCCATTATAAATTTTCCAAGTATTATTTAGTTAATTCTGTAAAAGACGAAAAATAAGACTTAAACAAAAAATATATTCTCTGTTCAAATCTTAGCGCTACTTATGCGCCACCCTATCGTAGCTGTCACAGATGTCTCTGCTGATATTCACGTTCATTTAATCTTTATCGTTATTCTTTATTATTCACGTTCATTTAATCTTTATCTTTACTCTTTATTATATGAAAAATGTGTATTATTTATATTCTATTTAATATTTCAATTAAAGAGTGTCATGGTGGCATGAAAGAAAGTCGCAAAGTTTGTTTCTAACAAATCTACGCTCACATATAGATTTATTTGAAGTTAATTTAAACAGAATTTGTGTTAGAAGGTCTTGATTGAAAAGTATTAATTTGAGAAGCAAACTTTTCAAGTTAAGCTAGCAAATTAAAGCTGAAAAGGAAGAGACCGGGATTTCGAAACACTAACGCTCGGCTTCCACGTAAATATGGCGTTGTTGAAAAACGATTAGTGCTGATTGATAGCAATCTTATAAAAAGTGAGAATTCAATGGATGATTTACAAACTTTTTTCGCCGTATGTATTGTAAAGAGAACTCTACAATTTTGTTAATCCAGATGCAATAATTTCAAATATTATATTAAATTAATATAATATTATATATACCTAGTCCTGCCATATGTTCTGTTACAAATATAAAACGCGATAAAAAAACCAATATTCATATTGTATGTATTCAAAATTATTTCATTTATTAGAAGACAATATTGGTTATTAAAAAAAATTGTATTCACTCGAAATGGCCGCCTTTTGCTTTAACACAAGCTTTCAAACGGTGTGACCATTGGGCTATTACCGCACGTACGATTTCCATGGAGATCGAGGACGCCGCTCTGGTTAATGCTGTTTTAAGGCTTCCCAAATTTCTGTGGGGAGTTTTGCAAGCCATATTCTCCAATTCTGACCACAAAGCATAATCCAGTGGATTGAGATCTGGACTCCCTGATGGCCAATCTTCTGCTGCTATAAAGCCAGGAATATTGACTCTGAGCTACTCCTGCGTGGTTTTAGCTTTGTGCGCAGGAGCAGAGTCCTGTTGGAAGATCCATCTACGTCCATTGAAAAGGGTATTGGTCAAACCCTTCACAATACCCTCTAACACATCTTTTTGGTAAACCTTTACACCAGTTTTTACGCCCTTTTCACAGAAATGGAAGGATGTGACACTAATCAGTGCATGTGTTCTGAAAAAAAAGTTAGCGGTTCTACTCCCGCAAGAAGTTTTGAACGATAAGCGCTGGGAATTGTGTAACAGAACATATGGCAGGACTATGTATATGTATATTTGAAATTATCGCACCAGCATCAACAAAATTGTAGAGTACTCTTTAAGATTTAAAGATTCAACTAATATACATATAATATTTTTGTTTTGTAGTCGTTCACTCCATTCCACCTCTTCGGAATTGTATTAAGGCATAGAAATGTCCTGGAAATATCCATAAATATGGAAGTAATTTTATATGCAGTATTAATATAAATATATATAATATAAATATAAATAAATATGAAACTAATTTTATGTGCAGAATTAATCTATTATACAATAGTATATACAAAGGAAATACTCGGATTAGGAATAAGACTGTAGAATCGGAGTGTGAGTCTGAAGAGCCAGAACTTAGTAGAATTGATTTAAATCGTAGTTGACATCGATTATTTTGGGAAGACTACAACTCGGAGTCTTGAAATTAATAAGCATTTTAAAATTTGAGTTAATAATGCTAACACTGCGGAGTTGGTGTCGGAATATTTCAATTGTAACCGAACTCTTCAGTGCTGGTCAAGAAAAGCTTTTCTTCATTTTTCTGTGCAGTGGTCTGCCACTCGTAGTGCAATCAAATTGAGATTGTAACGTCAGCTGAAGACATTGATGGCTGACCAGAGCGAAGCTAATCTTGCCCTATATCTCGAGCGAATTTGAATATATTCTACTGATCAATCACATGCAAGGGATTTTGGATAAAAATCGGTTTGCCGTAAGATTTCTGTAACAATTTTAGCTATTCGTTATACGAAATTCCATTTGCAATACAAAATCTTTGTTCGATATTTTATGGCTAAAAGCAATTGAGATGAACTGACAAAATCGAGCACTGTGAACAAACTAAAGATTAGATCGTACTCAAACTTCGCACCATCATAGAGGGGAGTTGAGTCAACTTAACGACAAAAAGATTATTAACAATTTAGTATTTTCTTGACAGAATATTCATTGATATCTCTGCAAACGAGGAGGTAGATGCGATGATCATACATTTCCCACTTCCCCCGCGTCACCAGACACGCCATGTTCGATTGCTTCTTGATCTGCGAAATGATAGCAGAGTTTAACCAATTACACTATATTTTTATAGCTTGATATGAGTGGTAGCATAAAATTCGGCCGCCTTTTTAAATTGCAATTAATGGATATGAAGGTCATCTCTCCTATAACGAAATGAATTCAATGAAGGTGTAAAAGTTATATTCTCAACACCGGCAATTCTTTGTTCAAGACTTCAGATTTAATTACCAAAAGTATATTTTCGGATTAGTTAGGATGTATAGATATAAACAATATGCAAGATTCGTGCGTTTTTTAGGTATTTTATACCCGTTTCGCTGTACAGATGCTATCCGGTATACGCTAACGGGAATAATTTTGCACGCTAAGCTAAACGGGGATAAGTTGTATAAAAAAAGTAGTAGAAAAACTATGGAACATAACAATGCGACCAAGTTCTCTCACGCAAAAGTAAACAAAGAGGTTAAAGAAGAAGGAGAACGTCAAATAACGTAAATGCCAGTTGTTAATTTTTTTGCAAACATCAGTTGGTGAATTTTGGTTTTGTGTGTTATTGGTGTTACCGGCGTTTTGTATGGATTTGTTTGGAAATATGGATGTACTCGTATGTTTGTATGGATTTGTTTGTTTTGGATTTGTTTGGATGACAAAATGATTACGAATAAGAACAAAACAAAATGAACAACAATTCCATAAATAGCAATGCTGCCAAGTTAACTTTGCTAAGCACCGATGCGTTTTTATTTTGGTATCCTATACCGGTATCCTATATAGAATACAAAAAAAGCAATAATTGTGAATTATTTATAATCTCCCTCTCTATCCATCATGATTTTATCGAGCAAAATCGTATGTAGATTTTATTCCTCATGTGATTAATAGATGAAGTGCTGTTCTTCGACAGGTTTTATATTTAACAAATATTACTGTTTTTTTTTTCTTGAGTTTGAAAAACCCGGAAAATTGTATTCCTCATATTTAAAACTTTGCTGGAGATCTAAGCATTGGTCGACATTCATTATGATACAAAATCTTGAGGCTTAAAATTGGTGATATTTGTTATTTTTTGTGTCAAGTATGCCATGTTTAAGATAACTTAACTCGCACAAATAATATTGTTCTAATAAAATAATGAAATCTTGCCATGATTCAATCATTTTATACAATTTTTTTTTCAATTTTACCTGCAGTTACCGGTATTAACATTCACTTAATCAATGGAATTGTTTGTGCTATTTGTGCATTCTACACAATGTTTGTAAGTATGGCGAATTATTCGCTGAGATTTTTCATTCAAAATGTTAAATTTCCAAAAGGGTGGCATTAAAGCTGTCGTCTGGACTGATGTGATACAAGCCGGTGTTATGGCAACATCCGTGGTGCTTGTGGGCGTACTGGGTGCCGCAACAATGGGTGGTTTTGGTGAAGTATTTCGTATATCCTATGAGGGTGGACGATTGTCTCCAAAGTAAGCTTGTTGAAAAATTTGTTCAAAAATCAATTTAACACATAATTTAACATAACACGTTGTTATAATCTACAACAGCTGGACATTTGATGCATCTACTCGATCCACATTTTGGAATTGTTTCATATCATCGGCCATTGGGATGACAAGTTATATAGGTTTAAATCAAAGCTGTGTCCAGCGACTTGTGTCGTTGCCGACTTTGAGACAGGCCAAACAGTAAGATTTAAAGGAATATTGAGCATATAAATTATAGTCATACATTTGAGTTGCATTTTGTTGCAGTTCTATGCTCATCTTTGGTGCTGGCTTCCTGCTCATCAAGTTCTTCACACCATTCGCTGGCATTGTCATGTATGCCCGCTATCGCGATTGTGATCCCTTGGCAGCCGGTTTCGTCTCAAAGGGTGATAAACTAATGCCCTTTTTCGTCCAAGATGTTGTGGGTCATCTTAAGGGCATGCCGGGTGTTTTTGTGTCATGTGTCTTTAGTGCTTCCCTCAGCACCATGTCGGCGGGTATGAATTCATTGGCGGGAGTAGTTTACTTCGATTACATTAAGCCCCTCATCAAACATTCGGATAGTCGCGCCAATTTGATAATGAAAACATTTGTCATGTTCACTGGCATATATTGTGTCTTCGCAGGAGTTGTTGTAGAGAAATTCTCATCGATTTTACAATTGGGCTACTGCATTGAAGGTGTCACATTCGGTTCGGTCTTTGGTGTTTTCCTCCTGGGAATGTTGGTGCCGAGAGCCCATGGACGTGCTGCTTTTTGGTCTGTGGTTAGCAGCATAGCGGTCATGTTTCTTATTGTGGCTGGAGCTCAAGGAAGACTTAATTACAAGCCTTTGCCAACGTCGGTGGATGCGTGTCCAGTTTTTAATGTTTCAACAAGGTGAGTAGTAATATTTTTTGGTATATTGTTGATCCATACATTTGGAATGATTCTCGCAAGATATTTTGAGCCAAGATATTTTCTAAGAGACAGTACAAATTTAAAAAATATTCAGTCTGACATACATTTTAGCAGAACTTTCTCAAAATTAAAAAATAATATTAGGTGGTCTCGCTATTTTTTTTTTTTTATAAAAATGCAACTTTATTATGAAATCATGTTTACAAAAGATTCACTGAAAGTATTGCAAATCGTTAGCTTACACTTTTTCCCATCCTTCTCGCAAAGCTTCAATTCCGTCCTGGTAAAATTGCTCATCTTTTGAAGCTATCC
>JAHXMU010000104.1:2372967-2404099 GCA_019455685.1 Philornis downsi | reverse complement strand
AGCTATCCACGAATCTAGTCATTCCTTGATGTTGTCATATGAGTGGAATTGCTAGTCAGCCAGAACGTGTGCCATCGAACGAAACAAGTGATAATCAGACGGCGCAATATCTGGAGAATATGGCGGATGAGATAAGACTTCCCATTTCAGCGTTTCCAGGTAGGTTTTATCGGGCTTGAACACATGAGGTCGAGCGTTGTCACGCTGAAGAATCACTTTGTCGTGCCTCTCAGTGTATTGTGAACGTTTCTCTCGCAGAGCTCGGCTCAGTCGCATTAATTGAAGTCAATACCGGTCCCCATTGATGGTTTCAACAGTTTGTAATAAATAACACCGACCCGGTCCCACCAAATACAGAGCATAGCTTTCGCAACGTCAATATTCGGTCGAGGCGACGATGAGGCATGACTGGGTGGTCCCCATGACTTTATTTTCTTTGAATTGCTGTAATGAATCGATTTTTCATCACGCGTTACAATACGATAAATAGAACCGTCCCTTTTTTATCCCTGAAGCAGTTGTTCACAAGCGAAACAACGACGCTCAACGTCTCTTGGCTTCAACTCAAAAGGAAGCCAAGTTGCTTGCTTTTGAACGCATGCAATTGCTTGAAAATTGCTTGGCGGCTAACTGCTAAAAGTGAAGCAAGCTCTATCTACGTTTAACATGGACCCCCATCAAGCCATCAATTCAGTGTCTTCGAAGGTTTTTGTCTTCCTTAACGCGAACGGTCGTCAATATCAAAATCATCGCCATTAAAATGACGGAACCAATCTCAACACGTTGTTTCACTTAAAGCGCAAGCATTTTGAAGCTCTCGATGAGCTTTAGCCACCGTTTTCTTCGTTTGAAAGAAGAAAATCAATACTTCCCACATATGACGATTATTTGGCACAAAATCATACATATCCACACACAACCAAAAGAATATGAAGTTAAAAGAAAATCACTATTGTGTCCAGGCGGTGTGTTTACTATATGCCTAAGCTTGGCTTATAACATTTAGGTTATGGCAGAGTCGACTAGCACTTAGAACTGGCGCCATCTGTTGCAAAACAGAGGGAACTTAGTTGCGCATCTTATAACAAGAGTTTAGGAATAAACGAATTCGAATATAAGCAAATTAGATTGTGAAACAACAAGTTCTCATTCATTACCTAATTAATTGGATAAATTACTTGCATAAAAGACTACAGTAATAGAAATTTTAGTGTAATGTGAGCCGCAGTTAGAAAAGAGTCACAAATATTTTGATCCCCTGCGTTTCTTATCCAATTAATAATATCAAATTTTAATAGAGACTCCGAAAACAACTCCCAGCCAGCTGACGCAGCCATCGCAATTGTTGTATTTTTATACGTTTGACCACATTGATATCAATATATGGCTCGTATTACGCCAGTACCCTTCGTTAAAGATGATTTGTCCATATTTATTAACAGATAACTTTTCTCTCTGAGACTCCCAGAATATATTGAACCTCTTTTGTCATAACCCAAGATTTTACAACGTACAGTATGACCGTTGGGACTAGTGCTTGGAGAAGTTAAATTTTTGTTCGTCGAGTGAACAAGAGAGAGCTTTGCAGTTAAACCTGTGTCATTAACCAGCAATAATAGTTGCCGTTTACGATCAATACTCTTCTCTTGATGGTCTCGACGACACCAACTATTTCATTGATTATAGATGTCAATATTCAAGTAGCGCACCAAACCAGTTGATCGTCAAAGCAAATAAATTTGTCTTTTTTCATTATCAACTGCTAAATACAAGCATTGCTTTAAAATGGTATTTTATTATTGAGCATTTTAGCACTTACTGAAGCTTTCATAAGAAACGCATTCACAGAGTATTTTAGCTATTGGGCAAAAAACAGACTTTTGTCGTGTTTTTACGTTTTCCAACACTCTTTGCATGTAACTTAAACTGATGGTGATGTGCAAAAAAAAGTAAACAAGAACCGGTATACCGGAAAACAAAAGACGTTATTCAAATTTGTATGTAACCTATTGGCAAATTTCAAGTAATATTAGAATGAAGTATTTAATTATTGAAACAATTGATAATAATTTTTCATAATATGTAGGAAAAACGTTACATTTACAAATAAATTCTCTTGAATTCTCCGTTCACCGAATAATGAAAAGATGCTTCATTGTTTTGATTTTTACTCATCATCATAAGTATATAAACAAATAATTGTTTTGGTGAAAATTTTAAAATATAATAATTTTCATAATAATTAAAAGTAACAAATACCAACAAATTATTAAAATAATGATAAAATTCTAATCTAACCTCATAAGAAATAATACAAAAAAATGTCTATACAATTTTGAAAATGTTTGGCTAAAATGCCTTTATAAAGGGTGTCCTAACAAGAACGCAAGATTTAAATTTTAAATAAAACACGGATATTTAAAAAAAATCGTGAAACTTTATTATATTGTAAAGTAGACAAAATGAGGTTATGTATGGAACAACACATCGGGCAGATGGCCGCCGCGGCTTTGCTGGCACACACGCTATCTTTTAATGAAATTTTCAATGACCGTTTTGCTTAAATGCTGCGGTATTTCATTAATGCAGCGTCCGATTTCCTCATTTTAGACTTGAGTCGTCGTCAGCTCAAAGAAAAAAGTCTAATGGTGTTAAATCGCACGATCTAGGCGGCCAATTCTGGTCTTCAAAACGCGAAATAACACGACTGGGAAATGATTGATGCAGCAATTGAATTATTTCTCTGGCTGTATGACATGTGGCGCCGTCTTGTTGAAACCACATGCCCTCCACATTCATTTCTTCAATTCTTTTTTTTAAGCTTACATTGTCAAATTTAGTGCAGCATTTTTAACCTCAGCCTATCTTAAAACTAGCATGTGGGAACTTAAAAGTATTCTAATTATACTTAAAACCATACAAAAATCAATCAATTCAAATTCACAAAAATGTTTCAATTCAAATTTACCTTATTTAAAATAAAATTGGGGAAACTTTGATCTCAGATTTATTCAAAATTTCTATTGTTAGCTCAGTGCTTCAGGAGGTTCCAATATTGATTTAATTTTAATTAAAATTTAATTTTGAAATAAGATTTAGTAATATTCTCTATGTATTTGATTTGAATTTATTATTTTCCGCATTTTATTATTTTTTTAACAGAAATTTTGATAATTAATTTCTGTTAAATTATCAAGTAAAATTAACCATTTTTACCCTCATCTTTTATGAATATCTTTTGTATGACTGAGCTCTAAAGTATTGCAATTGTCCTTGAAACCATGCTGTTCGTGCACTATCTTGAATAAGAACTTTGTTATCAATTTTGCAATTTAGAGTCAAATCAAGTACAATGCGAACTCAACATATTTTTCCCTTTTTATTTTTTTTTAATTTTTCTACTTGAAGTAGACAAATTTCACCCCAATATTAGTATGATTATACTCGTATTAAAGAAAACTATTTGAGGAAATTTGTGTACTCACTTTGTTCGGAAAGAGAAACAATTATTTACGAATTTATTTTTTTTTTATTTTTCCAAGAAAAAAAAACAGTAATAGTAAGCCTTTCAGGCCAAAAATGCGTATTACACAGCAATAAATTCCTGTATTTATTTATTTATTTATGTAGAAGTAACAATTATTTTAATATATTGTATAATCTCCCTCTTTTTTCCTCTCTCATAAAACTCGCGTGGTTTTTCTGAAAAAAAACGTTCAATTCGATTTTGTACTTAATTATCGTTATGGAAATTGTAATCCTTCAAGTGGTTGCTCAGACTGCGAAATAGGTGATAGTCGAACGGGGCGAGATCTGGGGAGTACGGTGGGTGAGGTAAAACTTCCCACTCAAGGTCTGACAGGTTCCGACGGATGCGCAAAGTAGTGTAAAGGCGGGCGTTGTCATGATGGGAGATAATGTTTCCCCGATTGATTAGCCTCGATCGTTTTTCTTCCAATGCCTCCATCAATTTATCTAATTGTATAGATATAGTAGTACGCATTAATCGTTTGATTTGTTGGGAGAAGCTCAAAAAGAACTACCCCTTTGGCATCTCACCAAATCAACAACATTATCCTCTTGGGGTGAAGGCCCGCTTTAGAAGTGGATTGGGAGGGTTCATTTGGTTTTCCCTATGATCTTTTCTGCGTTACATTGTTGTAGGCTATCCATTTTTCATCCCCTCTGATGAGGTTCTTCAGAATGGTGTCTTGTTATTTCTTACCCTTAGGTTATTGCAGACGTCAACGCGATTTACACGGTTGGCCTCGGTGAGAGAATGAGGTACCCACACATCGAGGTTGCTAAATCCAAATCCAAGCTCCTTTAGAACTCGTGAACGGTTGAGACTGATTTTTTAATTATTTCAGTTATTCTCCTAACTGTTGCACGTAGATTAACAGTAATTAAATCTCTCAATTCCTCGGAAACAATTTCTTTTGGTCGTCCTGATCTGGGAGCGTCCGTTACGGAAAAGTCGCCCGTAGAAAATATTTTAAACCATTTCTGGCAAGTTCTTTTATTTGGTCCATTTTCTTTATAAACAGACTTAATTTTTCGTCTGGTTTCAGCAGCCGTTTTTCCTTTTCGGAAATAAAATGCTCTTTTTCTCTCATTTTTTCCATTTTTTAAAACTTTTTTTTAAAACGCTAAACCACTCACGACTAGAACGAGAACACAAGTAAACAATAGTAAACAGTTTAGAGAAGGGGTGGGAGGAAGTTGTGATAGTACGAGTATTTGAAGGAACTCTATGTAGTGACGTACGGTAAACTAACGAATTAACCGAACTAACTTTGCGAACAACCGATACTATTTTTAGCCGAACTCAAATCAGTTAAAATGTAATTAGTTAAAGTTTAATTTACTTGTTTCATTTAAAAATTTAGCAGTATTGAGTGGTTTTAGTATATTCATTTTAAGTTTGTTTTCACCCCAAATTTAGCAACGACATTTTTTTGAACGTATTCTCGGATATGGAAACTGTAGGCTGCTGGGAATTGTGGTTTCTGATTGATTCTACCACGATAGTAATTCAATCCTATAGTGGGAAACTAACTGGAACTAAAATTAAACTTAATATTTAAAGAGGTTAATTTTTATTCTTTTGATTTTCGCCTTTATTCCAGCCCAAATATATCACCTTTATACGTAATGGCCATGGAGAAAGATATCCCTCAAGACAAAGAATTTAATATATTCGATCTATCCTTCAACTGGTATGTCACGGTGGGAAGTCTAATAGTCTTCATTGTGGGAATTCCTCTTAGCTACATCCTGGAGCCGGAAAAAGGGACTAAATTCAATCCGAAATTAATTTCACCGGTAATACAACCGTTTATTAATTACGAATTAGCCCAAACCGCAGATTTAGATGAATACCAAACAACACCAATCAAATGTTAATTAGTAATTTATTGCACAAAATTCAGTTTTTACTTTGATAATATATTATATAAATATGTATATAAACATATAGATAGATATCCATAAAATTTTTATATGAAACTATCCCTAAGAATCTGAAATATACCGCCACATATATTCATTACTGCAGACTTCATGGCGAGAAATGAACCTATTTCAAATATCAGCGTCCAACATAAATAAAAATATCTACCTTTAAGATTGTAATCGTAAATAAAATAGTAAATTTTAGAAAAGAACAAAGCGTATTCTTTCATAGATCTACTCAAATATCTGCGTCAGCGAAAAAGTCGGGGACTCGATTTTCACCAAAAAAAATTACTGAGATGAAAAAGTCGCACATACGTTATTTTCATTTTTTTTTTTCAAAAATTATTTATTTATTCATAAAATTCTATTATATTTCCTTTAAAGTAGTCCCCCTCAGATATAATACACTTGTGCCAGCGTTTCTTCTAATCCTCGAAACACTTCTAAAATGCGCTTTTTTGTATCGCCAACAGCTCCTGTTTCGATTTTTCTTTTATCTCCTCAATTGTAGCAAAACGCTTTCCTTTCATCGGTGTCTTCAGTTTTGGGAAGAGGAAAAAGTCAGAGGGGGCCAAGTACGGTGAATATGGCGGTTGAGGCATGATTGCGGTTTTGTTTTTGGCCAAAAACTCGCGCACAAGCGTCGATGTGTGAGCTGGTGCGTTATCATGGTGCAAAATCCATGATTGGTTTTTCCACAATTCTGTGCGTTTCTGACGAATTGCTTCGCGCAAACGGCGCATAACTCCAAGGTAATATTCCTTATTGACCGTACGACCTTGTGGCAAGAATTCATGATGCACCACGTTATTGCAATCGAAGAAAACAGTGAGCAAAACCTTCACATTTGACCGAACTTGACGTGTTCGGGCGACCAGGACGAGCATATGCATTGGCATCTTCTCGGCCTTCCTTAAACCGGTTATACCACTTGTGTTCTGCTCATAGTAGACTCACCAAATGCCACAATCAACATTTCAAATGTCCGTTTACATTTAATTTCATTGTTTACACAAAACTTAATTCAGTTTCAGTACAGTATTATTTTCTTTTTTTTTTATGTTGGTACACTCGTCTCGAAGATATGTTGATGGTTTTCTCCATATAGCATGTTTAGTTTGTTTGTGAAAGACATAAATAAGACAAGTGTTTTGTGTGTTCGGCGATTCGGTTTTTATCTTCTCAATCGTCACAAAACGCCGTCCTTTTACGGGTCTCTTCAATCTTGGGAACGGGAAAACGTCGCAGGGGGCCAAATCTGACGAATACGGTAGCTGAGGCATGATAACGGTGTTGGTTTTGGCCAAATAATCTCTCAAAAGAGTGAGCAGATGCATTATCATGTTGCAAAAGCCATGAATTTTTTCACAATTCCGGGCTATTTTTCGTATTGCTTCACCTAAATGGCGCATAACTTCACGGTAATACTCCTTATTTACCGCACGACCTTGTGGTAGGAACTACTGGTGCACTAAGCTGTGGTAATCGAAGAAAACAGTGAGCAAAACCTAGATATTTGATCGAACTTGGCGTACTTTTTTTGATCTTGGCTTTCCTGGATTCTTCCATTGGGACGATTGGGCTTTGGTTTCGAGGTCATAACTATACACACATGTTTCGTCACCAGTTGTGACCCTTTTAAACAAATCTGTATCATCGTTGACGTTATTCAACAGTTCCTGAGCGATGCTCATGTGACATTGTTTTTGGTCAAAATTAAGCAATTTTGGAACGAACTGCACTGCCACACGCTTCATGCCCAAAATTTCCGAAAAGATTGCATGGCGTGAGCCAATCGATAAGGCCGACATTCTCAGCAACTTCTCCAATTGTGATTCGACGATTCTTCATAACAATTTGTTTAACTTTCTCATCCGTTATTGATGTGAGCATCGTCATTCACATCTTCTCGACCATCTGTGAAAAGCTTGTACAACTTGTAAACATTTTTTTGACTCAGAGTAAGTACTCTCACCGTATACCACTGTCGACATTTTAAGTGTTTTTGAGCACTTAATTCCTTTTTTTACACAAAATTTGATGCAACTTCTTTGATCCATTTTTTCGATAGCAGTAAAGCGCCGAACACACAAAACACTTGTCTTATTTATGCCTCTCACTAATAAACTAAACATGTTATATGGATAAAACCGTCAACATATCTTCGAGACGAGTAAACCAACATAAAAAAAATAATTATCGAAGGTCGGATGTACGCAGCTCGCGAAATTTGAAAATTCAACTTAATTTTTGGAACACACCTCGTATTTCCGTGCCAAATGGTATATACCTTCATTCTTTCGGTTCGGAAATACGGTACAAAGACACCGAAGACTCTACTCTCTCTTTCTGGGAACATATACTCAATATATTAATTATGTATTTTCATGATTGAGAAAATAAAAATCAATTTGCGATTTTTATTTTTAATGTCTAAAGTAAACATCAGTCATCATTTTTGATTTTTAAAAATAAAAGTCATTTTTAATTATTATTTTAATTTTTTTATTAAATTCAAAAATAATTATTAAAATTAACTTTTATATTAAAAATATTGATATAATATGATAAATATTATACTATTAATATTATAAAGATCAATAAATGATTGTCAAAAATGATTTATGTAAATATTATTCACAGACAATCCCCTATCGAACAAAATGTGTCTAAACTCTAACATTAAAACTTACATATTATAATAACTAACTTTAGATTTTACGCTTTACCTTGGAAAGTTTTCATTATCTTCTAAGTGTGTCAGATAAACAAATACGGATTCAGAAATTTATATAGCAGAAAACACCTTCCATCTGACGTACTAAATTTTCACATTTCTGGTGTTTTTTGTCATTACTCTTAGTGTTAAATAAATCTCTTAAATAAACATATAATAAATAAGAATTGTTATTATCTACTCCAGTCTGCTCTTTGCTGTACTATTTTTAAACGAAGGTCCATAAATTAAACAAGGCTGGATTTTATCTAACAATAACTAGATGAAAGGGGAGCGAACTGGCAATAGCCTTTACGAACCCTGTAATAAATCATCCCCTTTTACGCTAAGATAATGTCCTCAAACCTCTTAACACGGAACCACGTGCAAGATTTTTGAATATATGCTTAATGTTGTAGAAGATGATGACTGCCGTTCCTTAAAACTGAAATCTCTTAAGTAATGCTGTTTCAGAGGATTGCTACAAATACAGAAATCTACGGTATTTTTACATAAAGGGTGTCCCAACAAGAACGCAAGATTTAAATTTGACGCCATTCGAAGTGTCATTGTTTGACATTTGAACAATTGTTATTGTTTGCTAGTAGAAGGTACGAGGTTAGTAAAAATTGAGCGCTACACGAATGAACAACGCATTCTCATTGTGAAATTGTTTTATCAAAATGGTGAAAGTTTTGCGGCTACAGTTCGCAAATTGCGATCAATTTGGAGTCACAATAATGCTCCAAAAGTGTCAACTATAAAGAGATTAATGGATAAATTTGCCAAAACTGGGTCTGTTAGTGATGTAAAGACAACAACGTGCCTTCGACCAGGTCGATCGACCGAAAATGTTGCAGCTGTACGTGATGATGTCGCTCAAACTCCATCCGTCTCAATTAGACACCGAGCTCAGCAAATTGGCGCCTCCAAATCCACTATGCAGCGAATTTTGACGAAAGATTTGCATCTTCATGCATACAAAGTTCAATTGACTCAGGAACTGAAGCCAGCTGACCATGGACAGCGAAGTTCGGAGTTCGTTAATTGGACATTAGAGAGACAACATGAAAATGCTGATAAAATCATCTTCAGTGATCATCATCTTCCATCTTGATGGCTTCGTCAATAGGCAGCATTGACGCATTTGGGGTGAGGAAAATCCTCGAGTGATTTACGAGAAGCAAATGCATCCTCCACGTGTCACTGCGTGGTGTGGATTTTGGGCTGGAGGAATCATTGGACCTTTTTTTATGAAAATGAGGCATGTCAAGCGCAAATAGTCAATGGTCTACCAGACCAGAATTGGCCGCCTAGATCATACGATTTAACGGCATTAGACTTTTTTCTTTGGGGTTTTTTGAAGTCGATGGTTTACGCGAATATGCCGACGACGACTCAAGTCTTAAAAGAGAAAATTGGACGCTGCATTAATGAAATACCGCAGCATTTACGCAAAACGGCCATTGGAAATTTCATTAAAAGATCGCGTGTGTGCCAGCAAAACCATGACGGCCATCTGCCTGATGTGGTGTTCCATACATAACCTCATTCTGTCTACTTTACGATATAATAAAGTTTCACTATTTTTTTTTTTTAATATCTGCTGTAGAAAATATTAAACAAATTTCAGTCAACTATTTTAGCCAAACGGATATGTTTGACCCCAATTTTTTTTATCATTAAAACAATGTATTTTATATTTTCATTGGAATACGGAAAATATCTACTTAATCATTTTTCGGGGAGCATCCTTGATTTGAATCCCTAGTTGATTGTGTCCGCCAACAGCTATCGGCTTTGAAAAATAAACAAATTCGCTTGCATCTCATGAGAGAGCTTCTCATATTTAGTGAGTTTACATGCATTCTATTTTTAGACTCACCCAATGGGACCTACAGTTTAACGACGATTAAGAACGTCACAGATTGAGAAGCACTCAAAAGATTTGTCAAACACTTCGAGGTCACACCGGCGACTATTTGCGGGGTTGAACCTGCGATCATGCGAACGATAGTAGCTTGTACTAATCATAGCGCTATGGTCGATCACTATATCAGTCGATTGAGCTATACATTTAAAAAAGAAACTCCCTTGAATCGCATGATCGAGATATGCCACAGTTTCTCACATTCAATGAGCGCACACCATACAGGACAATAAAATGGAGGCTTGAACTCTCTCGTCCTAAATACTTCCCGTAGGTTTGAACAAGTTAAATTACTCCACTGTTTGATGCTATGATCTATATTAAGCCTGAAAGTATGCCATAGTATTATTCTAGAATGTATTGTTAGAGGGATTTTAACTCTTTTTTTTCGACTCCAAAACTTAAAACGTATGATTTGTAGCGCACACAATACAGGACAATAAAATGGAGGCTTCAACTCTCTCATCACAAATACTTTCCGTAGGTTTAAACAAGTGAAATGACTCCAATATTTGATGCTATGATCTATATTAAGCCTGAAAGCTTGCTGTAACATTAGAGAGATTTTAACTCCCTTTTTCGACTAAAATTCGATTTCGATTTGTAGCGCCAAACTGTTTTAATTGTTGACTATGTGAATTCGTTGACTTTATGCAGAATGGCATTGTGCACCGATTTCGGTCGAATTGGTGAAAGAAATGTTTTTACTTTGTTGCAGATGTTAGTATCTTAATATTTTGTATTGGTCCTTGTTTTTAACAAATTTCACAATTTTGTATGTATGCTTGGGTTTCCAACCCCAATACACATGACTTTACATTCTTTACTCTTTTCATACTCTAAGTAAAGTTGCGATACAGCTTGGTATAGTCCATAAATAAGTATGAGCACAGAGTAGATTCTTATGAATTAAGCAGCCAAACAAAAAATCAAATTTCCTTACATCCCATGAATGAGATGGGGAGAGCTTCACAAATTCAGTAAGCTTACATGCATTTTATTTTTAGGTTGATTTAGGGGGGCCTACAGTTTAACGACGATTTTGAATGTCACAGATTGAAACGCATTTACCACACTTGTCGATTACTCGACAATCGAAGTGTTCGCCACACACATTGACAATAATGATGGGTGGTTATATGAATTTCGTGTTTGATAGTATGCGGGAATGAAACCAAGATTGTGCGAGCGATCGCGCCACAGTCGGTCAACATTTTTACCTATTTAATAAAATTAAATTTATAAGTTTGTTGAAATGTACAGTGTTATCTATTTTTCGGTTTTAAAAGTAAAGTTGAATAAGCCACACATAAAGCTGTGATTTTGATTAAACCTTCATTTCATTATAAAACTTGGACCTAGCCATTACGCACGAAATACAATATCATTTAAATGACCGCCTCTGTATTGGTTGCAGCAGTGGATTCTCTAGCGTCATTTTCGAAAAAACACAGCTTAATGGCATCTCCAGACCATAGTGCGCACCAAACAGTTACTTTTTCCGGATTCAATGGGTTTTCTATAATCTCTTCTGGGTTCTCCGAGCCTCACATGAGTTAAGTATATAAAACCAAACACTAACACTTACATTAAGAACGACAATATAGATAGAATTTATTGCAAATATAATTACCAATAAATAAAGAAAAGTGTAATATTAAACTCCTTTCCGATTTGTTTAAAGAAATTATGATTAAATTTATAATTCAAAACTATTTTTCGGTGCCAATTCCAAGAATTGCAACCGTCCCAATTTAACTAACTTTTCACTAATAAATTAATTTGCAATAAATATTGTTAAATCGGCATTTCCGTTTCCAAACGAAAATGCAACAGTCAATAAGAATTATTACCAAATAAAACAATAATTTTTAATTAATAAGAAGAACTTTCAGTTAGGAGAAGTCAGTCTTGTTCCTCCCGTTCAGTCAAGAAGTTGTTAAGCCTGAAATAAGAAAATAAATAAAGAGTTTTAAAATAAAAATAAAGAAAAATAAAAAAAAAGTTAATTTTTTTTTAATAAAACCCAAAACGCGAAAACAACCGAATGAGAAATGAACTTCATCGCTGTAGAAAATTCTGTTCGATTGAAAGCCTACGTTTGAATCACTACTTTTGTAGTAAGTTTTAACTATTTTTACGCGTTCTTCGGTTGTTAAACAATCCATGTTCGTAAACGGCAAACCTTTCATTAAATAAATAACACTTCGGATATCAGGTATTTAACAGCTGACAGCATTGCCACACCGGCGGTTTTGAAACTACTAAATGGATAAACCTATAGATACCACAAAATGCCTATACCATTTCCAACTTAAATTAAAAGGTTCCACTTGAAATTTAAGATATATCCATTGGAAACCAAAAATTCCATCTGAAATTTGGTCATATACTGAAAAACAAAATTCCAAATATCAAAAATACAAATACAAAATACAAAATATCTTTAATTATCTTTCACATAAAATACGAAAAAAGCAAGTATTTTTAGATAAAAAGCAAACAATCCTTCAAGGTGAAGTTCATTTAAAAGAAGGATTATTTGCTTCATAATAACTTAGATGCACAATAAAATTCCTTTTGAAAAGAAATGCTGAACACATAAGATTCAAATTTCATTTGCCATTACGTTGTTAAATATTGTACATGAGTGTATTTTAATACATTAAAAAATATATTGTTTTGTTTAATATTTGACCCTAAAAAACACGGTTTTTTTGTCACACCTTCAAGTCATTCGTTTTACAGTTTTTCTCGCGCGTCAATTGTTTTATACTAAGCGTGACATAAAAATGTCAGGATCTTTAGATAAAATGCGTTAATGTTTAATTAAACTAGAAACTGTAAATCGCACGTTGATAGTAAAACTAAGACCCAAGAACTTCTCTTCACATGTGGACAAAAATGCCTTTAAATCTATATGTATATACAGATTTGTGCACATATATGTATATACAGTACAAGTAAATTCATCTCAGATAAGATTCAGCAGTTATTTGATGAACAATCCATCTTAACTCTTAATTTTACAATAATACCCGCTTCACAAATCTTTTAGCAAGCGGACGCAACAGATCTCATTTTATTTTTTACGGAACTGAATGTAACAAAGAAATCAATTTCACTAACGTGAAAGCGATATGTATAATATTGCAGTGATTTAAGATTTATTCTTTGAAAGTTTCTTATTTTAATAATTTATAAGCAATACAAATACCAAAAAAAAAAAAAAATGACAGCCATAGTTAAGGATTCTGCGGCTGAAGCTGTCGGAAATGCAATAAAAAATTTCACTTTCGGTACAATCGATTATATAGTGTTCGTTTTGATGCTAATGATATCGGCCGGTATCGGGGTGTATTTCGGTTTTTTCTCAAAGTCTAAAAATACCACGGATGAATATTTGATGGGCAGCAAGAAGATGAAAACAGTTCCCATTGCTATATCTTTAGTAGCCAGGTAAGTTTCACCCTGTGAATAAGACTCTCTGGCAGTAAAGTTTTCAGACAAACATCGACAAATCCGTGTCGGAAATTTCACCGTGTGAATAAGACTCTCTGACAGTAAAGTTTTCAGACAAACATCGGAAAAATCCAAAGATCTGTTTACGGAAACACAAAGAGATAACGGTTATTAAACTTCTGCTATTAAACAGCTACTGATTATAAATAGAACATTAACATGAACGTTAACAAATTAATGCTGAAAAACTTAAGTTAGGTATAACAGATTTTGGAAGCTCACTTCCAAAATCGTAATTTGGCGCGATATCTACATTCTGGCGGCGACTTTAGCCCATACTTCTTAAGGAATATACTAATGTCCCAGCCAATATGGTATCTCTCTTTATACATACACAAATAAATGTCTATCAGTGTGTTACATACATGCTTCTATACAGCCCATTTGATTCGGATATAGTTTTGACATATCATTCCTTAGGGATAAGGAGAGGAGTTCAAACCATACGAGAGGTGTTCAAAAAATAAGGTGAATTTTCAAACTTCGCCATCTACGTACATTCGACCTTCGATTATTATTTCTTTAATGTTAGTACACTCGTCTCGAAGATATGTTGACGGTTTTATCCATATAACATGTTTAGTTTGTTAGTGAGAGGCATAAATAAGACAAGACAAGACAAGTGTTTTGCGTGTTCGCCGACTTTCTGCTATCGGAAAAAATGAGTCAAAGAAGTTGCACCAAATTTTGTATAAAAAATGGATTTAAGAGCTCAAAAATACTTGAAATGTTGATAGTGGCATACGGTGAGATTACTCTTAAGTAAAAAAAAAATGTTTACAAGTGGTACAAGCTTTTCATAGAAGGTCGAGAAGATGTGAATGACGACGCTCGCTCTGAACGCCCCAGCACATCAACAACCAATGAAAATGTTGAGAAAGTGAAGAAAATTGTTATGGATAATCGTCGAGTCACAATTAGAGAAGTTGCTGAGGATGTCGGCATTCGTTTGGCTCATGCCATGCAATCTTTTCGGAAATTTTGGGCATAAAGCGTGTGGCAGCGAAATTCGTTCCAAATTTGCTTAATTTTGGCCAAAAACAACGTCGCATGAACATCACTTAGGAATTGTTGAATGACGTCAACGATGATCCAGATTTGTTAAAAAATGTCGTAAGTGGTGACGAATCATGGGTATATGGTTATGACGTAACCAAAGCCTGATCGTCCCAATGGAAGAATCCAGGAGAGCCAAGACCAAAAAAAGCACGCCAAGTTCGATCAAATGCCTAGGTTTGCTCACTGTTTTCTTCAATTACCATGGCGTAGTGCATTAGAAGTTCTTACCAAAATGTCGTGCGGCGAAAAGGAGTATTATCTTGAAGTTATGCGCCGTTGGCGTGAAGCAACACGGATAAAACGCCCGAAATTGTAGAAAAAATTCATGCCTTTTGCATCATGATAATGCATCTGATCACTCTTCGTGCTTGTCAGAGATTATTTGGCCAAAAACAACACCGTTTTCATGCCCCAGCCACCGTATTCACCAGATTTGGCCCCCTGCGTCATTTTCCTGTTTCCAAGATTAAAGAGACCCATGAAAGGACGGCGTTTGCGACGATTGAGGAGATAAAAACCAAATCGCTGAGAGAGCTCAAGGACATACCAAAAAGTGCATATCAGAACTACTTCTAGGATTGGAAAAGGCGCTGGCACAAGTTTATTATATCTGAGGGGGATTACTTTGAAGGAGATAAAATAGAAATTGATGAATAAATGAATATTTTTAGAGAAAAATGAAAATTCACCTTTTTTTTGAACACATCTCGTATAAGTAAGTGTGATTTTCTCATTTGATTCAAGTCATCCGCATAAATATTCATGTTAAAGTGTATATGTTTCTGCGTATTGGAG
The DNA here is from genome assembly GCA_019455685.1 of Philornis downsi. Lineage (NCBI taxonomy): Eukaryota > Metazoa > Arthropoda > Insecta > Diptera > Muscidae > Philornis > Philornis downsi. The sequence goes on along the minus strand of JAHXMU010000104.1, from coordinate 2,388,620 downwards.
TGTTTTTGTCAAGTATCCAAATCGTTAATAAAATTACGATGAACCCTTGAATGGATAAAGTGCCTCAGACGGTTTTAATACTGTATCGAAAAGGAAACAGCAAAAAAAGTCTTCACAATTGGTTCAAATCTATTTCATCGCCTTCAACCCATCCTCGGCCTTCTTTGAACTGTTGATGATGCATGTGAACTTTTTTCCGGCAAAATCTGTTCAATGAAAGCATTCTAAACTTTCCCTCAGCAGAAATGCCATTTCGCAAGCAAACATTAATGGGAGGAAGCTGCTGAACGAAATAATACATTGTAAAAATTGCTAAAACTTTGGCAAAGATGTGTGTCATAATGCTATCAAAAATATTTCTGAGATTTGATATACCCGCGTAATTTAAATTGAAAATTGATATGGACACAGGAGGAAGATTCGTATAATTAATGTGCAAATGTGGTCTGTGTGTAAAGTAGAGGAACTCATATCGAACATACGATTGAAGTGAAATATTGACAGATTACGAGTATTTCTTGAATATATTCCACATGAAGCTTTTAGAAATTTTTAGTTATCTATATATATAAAAATGAATATCTGTCTGTCTGTGTACAAAGAGAACTCCTCTCACACGGCGTACCCGATCTTCATGAAACTTTCAGGGCTTATTCGTGTCGGCCAGGAGAAGGTTTTTAACTATGTCCGAAGGTCGAAATCGAGGCGAGTGACATGATAAGTCCGTCGGAAAAGTGGAAAACTGGACATTTTTCATTATATATATAATTCTACTGTACGAGCGTTGTCATTGAACTCCTCCTAAACGGCTGGACCGCTTTGCATAAATTTTTGTATATGTGTCTGGGTGGTGCCCAGGATGGTTTAGATTTACAATTCGGTCCAATTGGACAAAGGGGCGTGGTACCTCCCATACAAACCATGAATTAAAAATCCAATATTTCTGCTCCTGTTCACGGTATTTGAACAAAATTTGGTACATCGGTTTGGTGTGCATATCTTAAGTGCTACTGCAATTATGGGCGGGATTGGACAATGGGGCGTGGTACCTCCCATACAAACCATAAATAAAATATCCAATATTTCTGCTCCTGTTTACGGTATTTGAACAAAATTTGGTACATCGGTTTGGTGTGCATATCTTAAGTGCTACTGCAAATATGGGCAGGATTGGACAATGGGGCGTGGTACCTCCCATACAAACCATGAATTAAATATCCATGGCCTTTCTTATTATAATAGACCGATTGATGAAATATTTCCAATAAAAATAAAATTTGAAGGCAAAGCAACGTTTGCCGGGTCGGCTAGTTATTATTATATTTATTGTGTTATTGGGATGTCTTTTCAATTTCAATTGATGAGTTGTGAATTTCAATTGATAAGTTTCGAATTTCAATTGGTTTCGAATTTTAATTGATGTCTTTTGAATTTCAGTTGAGATGGAGCGCAAGTAAATTCAATAGAAATGATTTTTGTATGCATCGTTTGATTAGAAAGTTATTAGCGGCAGTTGCAGGAAGACGGCTGACAATATTATGCTTCTGTTTACCCAAATTCACTTTGCGGAGGTTGATCCTATCTCTGGAAATTGTGGAAAATTTGCATAAATCAGAGAACATCATGAAACTTTCGTTTCGGTTTTTATATTGTAAGCTTATTTAAAGTAAGCCAATGTTTTTTTTATTCATATTCGCAACAATAACTCACTTCATACATTAATTCGTTTTTTTACTTGAAATTAAATAAAAAATCTACCGTATATGAATAGGGTATACTTTCTCCGGTAGAATAAAACCGAATTTTTCTTTGTATAATATTGATAAGAACAGAAACTTTTTATTATTTTAATATTACAATGATATGATTAAAAATACTTAGCAAGTTTTTGGTTTTGACTGCTTAAAGATCCAAAAGAGAAGGCACTGATTTGAAATTGCAAAAATTTCATTAAGCTACAAATGTTGTGATTTGAGTGAAGTTTATCTCCTTATGTATATAAAGAAAGTTAGCTTCAAATCAGCAACAGCATGAGCAGCGGCGCAAGCTTGCATTGACTTCACCAATGCAATTCAAGGATAATAAACGGATTAGCTTAATCCCTTTGTTTGTTTCAAACAAAACAACAACAACAACACAACAGTAATTAGCATAGGTTGATGTTGTGAAGTGAATGTATCAGGGGTTAAGATGGTGGGAGTTACGATACTGGGAGTTAAGATACAATATAGTTTAGTGCACAATGAGGGAAATTAGAATAGGTGTAGTATACAGATTTTAGAATAGTTTTGTTCGGTTAGTATATATATTATACAAGATGAATATTATTCTTTAGAGGTTAGATCAATTATTTCAGATGATCACAGTGATAATGTAAAATTTCTTTTCGATTGTAAGAATCAAAATCAAAATAATAAGTTCACATACAAAACGATTTAAAAACCATTTAAAAACCATTGAACGTTTCAATAAGACTCGACAACATTCTCAATTACAAAAATAGTTCCTAGCTCCATTTCGTCACAACAATGGCCACCATATTCCCCGAACTTAAAACCATTCTCCTCAAACATTCGTTTGAAGTCTTCCCGGACAGACTCGATTCTTTTATCCGCTCTAAAGATGGCTACATCGAACAATAACATGCTTTTTCTTTGAATTTGAAATGTTTTAACGATATACTGATGTTTGTAAAGAAAAAAATCTAAATTGAGAAATTACAGTGCTTTTAATTGGTAATACTTCGAGCTGCGAGTCATTTGTAGTATGTTTCCTTTGAATGTGAGAATATTTTTAACGCAGCTAAATGTTAGTACAACATATATCACAAGCCAAGGACGCGTTTTGTCCTTAAGTCTCTGCTCAATCTCACTCAATTGAGACTCCCACAGTCTCATTAATGGTTTCGTTCGATTTGAGCAACTCCACATATACGACACGAAATTGATCCCAACAAAAACACAACATGGTTTTGGCCATGTGGTCCCCATGATTTCCCCTTCTTTGGGTTATCGTATTGGATTAATTTTTCATCACCAGTAACTATTGGAGACAAAAAAGAAAATCCTTTCATTTACGCCTGATAAGCAGCATTTCATGCAAGCAATATCGATGTTCAACATTTCTAGGCGTCAGTTCATATGAAATCCTTTTGTTTCAATCTCAAAGTTTCGAAACGATGCGAAATCGATTGTTGAGCTACTCCCAATGCAATTGCAAGTTCTTCTTTCATTTGGCGAAATTTGATTCCCCCCTACTATTCGAAAAAATGGATCAAAGAAACTGTATTACGTTTTGCGTAAAAAATGAAATTAAATGTGCAGGGAAATTTGAAATGTTGACTGTGGCTATGAGCAGAACACAGGTTCAATTGTGGTATAACCGGCTTAAGGAAGGTCAAGGAAATGTCAATGACGATGCTCGTCCTGGTCGCCCGAGCACGTCAACAACCGATGAAAACATTGAAGCAGTGAAGAAAATGATTTTGGATAATCGTCGAATCACTATTAGAAAGGTTGCTGATGATGTTGGCATATCGTTCGGCTCATGCCAAGTAATTTTTACGGATGTTTTAGGCATGAAACGTGCGGCAGCGAAAATTGTTCCAAAATTGCTAAATTTTGAGCAAAAACAACGTCGCATGGACATCGCTCAGGAGCTGATGAACGTCGTCAACGGTGATCCAGATTTCCTCAGAAAGGTGACGAATCATGGGTGTATGTCTGCGACATTGAAACCAAAGCTCAATCATCCCAATGGAAGCGTCCAGAAGAGCCAAGACCGAAAAAAGCACTTCAAGTTCAAGTGAATTCTGGCCACAAAGTCGTACGGTCAATAAGGAATATGCGCCGTGTGAAGTTATGCGCCGCTTGCGCGAAGCAATTCGTCAGAAACGCACAGAATTGTGGAAAAAAACAATCATGGATTTTGCACCATGATAACGCACCAGCTCACTCATCGATGCTTGTGCGTGAGTTTTTGGCCAAAACCAAAACCGCAATCATGCCTCAACCACCATATTCACCGGACTTGACCCCCGCTGACTCTTTCCTCTTCCCAAAACTGAAGACACCGATGAAAGGAAAGCATTTTGCTACGATTGAGGAGATAAAAGAAAAATCGAAACAGGAGCTGTTGGCGATACCAAAAAGCGTGTTTCAGAAGTGTTTCGACGATTGGAAAAAACGCTGGCATAAGTGTATTATATCTGAGGTGGATTACTTTGAAAGGGACAAGATAGTTATTGATGAATAAATAAATACTTTTTGAAAAGAAAGAAAATAACGGTTATTTTTTGATCACATCTCGTATAAGTCAGTTTAACTGCCTGAAATTTCTGTACTAATAAAGCAAAGCAAATTCCCTTGCATCCCTTATATGAAATATGGTAGAGCCTCTTACATTTAGTGAGCTAACTAACATGCACTCAATTTCTAAACTCACTCAAAGGGGTATACAGTGTAACAACGACTGCAAACATCACAGTTTGAGAAGTATTTCCTAGGTTGGTCAATTACTCGACTACTTGAAGTCTTCGCTAGAATAATCGATATAACCGCCGCTCAAATAATGATAGGCGGCTGCATTGGGAATTGAACGCGTTCGTGCGAAATATACTCACGTGTACTAACTGCCACGTCACGGTCGGTCGTATCGTCCACAGAAATACTCGTATAGTGAAATATAATGTAGTCGCGTGTACTAAACGTCGCATCACAGTCAATTGTATGGTTTAAACTTTACATAGTGCCTAGAGGTGTAATATTGCATGATCTAAACGATCAACTCGCCAGTTTAAAACGCGACCTGTTCTCTGCATAATGTCATGACTTTACAAGCATATTCTTTGTAGGAAAACGATTTTCGTAGCACAGGTAAATAGTTTGTAGACGTTTTGCGGGTTTAAATCCTTTCATGATAAAATATTATACAATACTGAACGAATATACAATGACGGTTTGATTAGCCAGCAAATTCTTATTTAAAAAAGTACTTCTAAATCATCATCTCTAATATTCCAAGCATGTCGAATTTCGGCAAAATGTATTAGATTAAGAGTATGCATAAAGCAGCTCACCAGATAACATTTTCTGCACTGGTTTCATGTAGGCATTAAGATTTTTTATGATAAGAGACAAATTCTTCAAAATCAGACATTAGGTAAATTCAATTATTCCATAAATTTTTGTCAAGTTCTACTTTATACGAAACAAATCTTTGCACCCTAAAGCCTCAAATTCTAACATATTCAAAACATTCTCTCATTTCAGTCAACTTTCAGGAATTGCTATTATGTCCATACCAGCTGAGAATTATGCATTTGGTTTCAACTATATTTTCATGGTCATCTCAATGATCCCGGTAATTCCTGTATTAAACTACATCATAGTGCCAGTATTTTACAACAATAATATTGCAAATTGTTATGAGGTAAGAAGATATTTTCGAATGAAATGTATTAAAGATCGCAATACCGTCACTAAAACAGAATGAGACAAAAAAATTGAGTATGTCTCTGACTTGAATAAACGAATCAAATCTATATACAACTATTCTAATTTCGGCAATCGTATTAAAATCAAATTAAATTTGATTTTTTAACATTTAATTTAAATGCTGCTTGCATCCGAAAGAAAATTAAAAATTTCATTGAATCTGAAATCACTTAATAAAACATTTTATCAAACAAATTGAGTTCTATTTTCAAAATTTTAATTTAAAAAGAACAAGTGAAACATTTAACTTCTCGAAATATATAAGACGTAATAAAATCAAAACCATTATTTTTTCAATAGGCGGCTTTAATGAAATGTATTTGCAATCAGTTTACGGTAGATGGTATTAGAAAGATAAGATTTCTTACTCAAAAAACTAGTCAGAAAGATTTGTAATTGCTTAACTTTGCAATTTTTTACATATCTTAAAGACGGACACGAGATTAGTGACACTACGAAATATTTTACTGTTTTTCTTCAATAAATGTTGAGAAATGAATTTCCATATACAAAATAGCCGCAAAAATTTAAAGCGAAATTTTTTCACCAGAAAAAAATTTGCTTCAAATTTTACGACAGCTGTTAGCTCTCGTACTTGTTTCGTTTTTTTAATATACACCACATGCTACGAGCAGACACATTGAAATGCACTTTGCCGTGATTAACGTTGAATTCTGATCTTCATTTTTCAAACCATTTATGGCGATGTTGCTATTTTTAATTGTTCACCTCCATAGCGTTTTTTGATGCCATCAGTATCACTGTGACGTGTAATGGTTCGATACACAAACATTTTGTTCAGACGTAAATGTCGTAGTTGCCATCTTCCAAAAAAAATAGAAAACAATAATACTGTTGCGTTCGAAACTGCTACGTAAAACACTATGTTGTTGTAGGCTTGTAGGCAACATAATAGACTGACGCTTGTCGAAAATATGAGCACGCTATCATTAGCTTTTTGGTAGCTACAGCAACATTAAGTTGGTAATAATTCGAGCGCCTGCCCCTATAATGGGATTACATGAAAATACATAACAGAAAACAAAATAAAGAAAGAGAGTTTCCTTGTTTAATGCATTCAAGTGTTTGGCAGAATCTGACAAAAGTAGTTGCAACATGGCCTCTTTGCAGAAGACTTTACCGAATCCGCTACCGGAATAAATATATGGCTGGTTTAAAATGACTGGTTTACAATTATTATTATACATTTATCAACTAAGAGCTGCTGAAAACAAATAAATCCATTATAATAAACATATTTTCGGTTAAATCATATCTGTGCTTGCAAGGAAATACAACACAACTGGGAATTAGTCATATGAGAAATTTTTCAAAAATCGCTATTATGGGAATCTGTCACAACTTTCGAAATATACGGTATGTTGAAATCACGCTTAGACGACGACATGTATCTTAAGGACGTAAATAGTAATAACAATAAATATATAGTCATGTTTCATGAGTGTTTAGAGATATTATGTAATTTTTCAAAAATCGCTACTTTGAAAAATTGCTATAATTTACGATCTACATCGAATTTTGGAATGGAGATTAGACACCGAAATGCGTCAAAACAAGTACAATAATAATAATGATTAAACTCAAATTTGTCCCCATTGACCCCATTAAGTCGTTTTTTCTTATGGCTACGGATATAGGGTGATTTTTTAAGATTTACGTTTTTCACATTGGCAGCACTGGTTGGTAATGGCGTCCAAACGCTATTTTTTGAAGTGAAAAGTGTACAGTATACTCTGCCGTTTCATCATGGAAATACTAACAACCAAACAAACAAATCGTTGAAATTTATTATTAAAATTCGTGCTCTGTGACAAATGTGCATCGTTTGATACGACCATTTTATGGTCGTCATAATCGACCTTCTGAATCAACAATTCGTGCTGTTATCTCCAAATTTCGCACCAAATTTACTTTGTTGGACATAAAACCATCGACTCGCTTGCATAGAGTGCGTACCGAAGAAAATATTGCAGCCGTAACGACCAGTGTTAATGACGATCGTGAAATGTCAATTCGTCGCCGTTCTCAGCGATTGGACATGTGTTACTCAACCACAAGGAACATTTTACCAGTCGATTTGGGTTTGAAAGCCTACAAAATTCAACTCACACAAGAATTGAAACCGAATGACCTACCACAACGTTTAATTTTTGGTGAATGGACTTTACAAAAGCTCAATGAAAATCCGCTGTTTTATCGAAAAATAGTGTTCAGCGATGAGGCTCATTTCTTGTTGAACGGATACGTACACAAGCAAAACTGTCGCATCTGGAGTGATGAACAGCTACATGCCATACATGAATTACCGATGCATCCCGAAAAAACGACAGTCTGGTTTGATTTACGGGCTGGTGGCATCATCGGTCCATTTTTCTTCAAAGACGACCGTGGAAGAAACGTTACCGTCAACGGCGAATGATATCGAGCCATGATACGCGATTTTTTTTTTTGCCCCAATTGACTGAGTTGAACTTAGTTGACATGTGGTTTCATCAGGACGGTGCAACATGCCACACTGCTCGTGAAACAATGGATATGTTGAGGGATAAATTTGGTGAGCAGCTTATCTTTCGATTTGGCCCTGTAAATTGGCCATCTTGCGATTTAACGTTTTTTGATTATTTCTTGTGGGGTTATGTCAAGTCGTTGGTCTATATGGACAAGTCGAACGCTATTGAAGCCTTACAGGATAACATAACACGCGTTATTCGTGGAATACAGGCCGAAATGCTCGAAAAAGTGACGAAAAATTGGACCTTCCAAATGGACATTTTAGAGGGAGCCGCGCACAACATTTACATGAAATTATCTTTAAAAATTATGTGATGCAAATTTGAGTGTTTTATCCGATTTAAAAAAAAACTACGATTAAAAAGTCACCCTTTATAATACCGCCAGAGGGGTCCAGAATGGTCACTATTACACTATCAACTAAACCGACACCACTTTAATTCCATTCCACTTTCTATTTCAGTACCTGGAATTACGCTTCAATAAACGGACCCGCCAATTAGTCACAGCCACTTTTGTGCTGAACGCCTGCCTGATGTTGCCCGTTTACATTTTCGTACCAGCTTTGGCATTTTCCCAAGGTAAAATGGAAATCAATTTTGTATTCAATCTATGAAATTCCTAATCGGATTAAAATTAATTTTCATTTGCAGTGACTGGCATAAATATTCACCTTATCAATGCGGTCGTTTGTTCAATATGCATGTTCTACACGATGTTGGTAAGTATCCTGCACGGTAGTGCAACACCATAAATTTCAATCGATAGTAATTGATATTCTTCCTTACAGGGTGGCATTAAAGCTGTTGTGTGGACTGATGTGGTGCAAGCTGGCATCATGATTACCTCTGTTGTTTTGGTGGGAGTTTTAGGTACACTTAAAGTAGGTGGCTTAAGTAAAGTACTTGAATATGCCGGTGAGGGAGGTCGTTTAGATTTCTAGTAAGTTGTAAGGGAATCGTAAAATTTTGTAGATTAATTAATTGTATTGTACGTATTTTATATTTTATAGTTATGGTTTGGATCCTCGAATGCGAGCATCATTTCTGTCCCTCTTTGGTGGTGGTTTCTTGATGTGGACCGGCCACATTGGCTTAAATCAAAGTTGTGTACAACGCATCGTGTCTTTGCCAAGTTTGGAAAATGCCAGAAAGTGAGTACAGCTGCAAGGAATTTGTTATAGAGCTTTTAATGTTAAAATATATTCAAAACTGTTTGTATTTTGTTTAATAAATTTCCATGAAAGAGCCCTAATCATCACTGGAATTGGCGTTCTAATAATCATGGGATTCAACTCTTTCACGGGCATTGTTATGTTTGCCCGATACTTTGGATGTGATCCGATTTTAGCAGGGGTAAGTTTATGCAACCTTGATGGAGTACGTACATAGACGTAGCTGTACGAGCATAACGTATACTCAATATGTCGCTAGATTACGACAATGGTTAAGAAATTAACGTACTTTACGTAGAAGTTCCTCTTCAAAGGAATGTTTCAGTCAGGCAATCATTTTCTGCAAAATACAGATTTGTAAGTGGAAGGAAAGGAATAGGGATTTCTATATAGGGAACAAATATAACCAAAGAGTAAGTTAAGCTATATTTTCAAAATTTTGCGTGTAAAGCTCTCTCAAGATTCAGAAAAAATCCTGCCAATACATTTTTAATATAATAATACTTTATATTGTATTATAATAAATCCATTATTTCGCGTTCTATAAGTAGGATCAAACCACATTGAATGGCATTAAAAAGATAGGATTTCATGCTGAAATAACTGCTCTAAAAGTTTTGTGATTGGTTAACTTACCATTGTTTGGCCGCGCTTCTAAAATGGATACCAGCAGAGGGAAAATATGTCAAATTTTACAATGTTTCTTCAATAAAGGCGAAAACGCCAGCCAGGAGGCCAAAAATATAAATAATGGTTATGGTCCTGATAATGTACCAGCTAATCATTTGCAAGTTCGATTTCGTAGATTCCGTTCCGGTAGTTTTGATGTCACAAATGCACCGCGCTCTGGAAGGCCAATTGTCGAAAATGCCATTAAAATCATATAAATCGTCAAATCCAACCGTCATGTAAACACTGTTGCAACTACACAGAAGCTAAACATTGCACAGAAACCCTTTGGAACCACTTGTACAATGATGGATACAAGTTAACGTAAAAAAACTTTACTTAACAAAGCTCCATTTTGCAAATCACAGCCTAATGAAAACAACATCGACCTCTTTTTGAAGTAGATGGTGGCTGGTGATGAAAAATGAGTCACTTAACGGTCGCGATCGAATAGCAGTGATCCCGAATAGCAGTGATCCGTTGCAAATTGTAGCCATGGTAAGATTGGCGGTCAGCAAGGTTTTACTATGTATTTGGTGGAATTGACAGGGAATAATCTAGTATAAGCGGCTCCCCAACGGCTGATCTTTTAATCGCCTAAAGGATGCAATCGCACGAAAGCGGCCAGCTTTGTTCAATAGGAGGGGAATTACGTTTCATTAGGTCAATGCCTGAACACACACATCGATAGTGATTCGGCAAAAACTCCGAGAGCTTGATTGGTAGATTCGTATGCAGCCATCTTTTGGTCCGGACTTGGTACCAAGTGATTACTACCAGTTGTTGCTTATGGCGAATGATTTTGCCGGTAACACATTCGCCTTAAGAGAAACCTATGAAAATCGACTGTTCCAGTTCTTTACCAATAAGCGCGAGGCTTGCTGGAGAGCCCTTTAAAATGGCAACGGGTTATCAAACAAAACGATCATATTTGAACCACATCAGATTACTCGAACTAAACAAAATAAAATCTTCAAAGCCCCACAAAAATAACGAATTTTTTTTTTACAACACCCTCTGCCAAAAAAATTCAAATAGTGAAAAAGTCCGCAATAGTGAAAGTCGTGAAATTTAACAACTGCAATACAAAAATGGAACATCCAGTCCGTACAATTCCTTAATTTTAATTTCAAATGAGAGCTTTTAAACAAATGATTTTAAAATGGTACCAAATTTTTTAACTAAAACTACAAATAAAAATCTCTAAAATACTACTTATTAGCATCTCAGAGGCTTCAATATCTCACTAAAGTAATGAAGTTTCCATCATATAGAATCTAAAGTTACTCAAAAATACATAAAGTCAAAAATCGCTAAATACAAATATGCCCATATCTCGGATATCATCGTAATTAAATAATGTTAATGATATGAAACTAAAAATTTATTATTTAAGGATTGAAGAAATTTCATTCGGCAAGAAGAATATACAAATTTTATGTACGTCATCACATAGTCGAAATGTAAGCGAAACTTAGGAGAGTGTCACCGACATAAGTATCAGCCGAATTCCAAGAAGTAATGCTTTCAGCTACAGAATCAAGTTTTTAGTGATAAAACCCTATTCCCTCCGTAGGCTCAAGCAAACTGGTTGACTCCATTGCTTGAGGGGAAGATTTACATTACGCCTGAAAGCTTGCAATGATGTTATTAGAGGTCATTGCCATTGATTTCATATGGCTGACAAACGATAAATAGTACAGACTCCAACCAAAATGCCATCAAACCAAAAAAACCAGTTTGAGCCCAGTAGACGAACATTTCATCTTTTGGAGTCTGGAGAGAGTTGATTTCTCTAGGATATTTTATCGTTATTCTTATATGGACGCATATTTATGTCAAATCTCTACTTCGATATCTCATGTATTTCACAAGTTATAGATATGTTTTCAAACAACTTTTTTTAATTACGAAATATTCGAAAATACTGATGGAGATGGGATTCTAAATTTTGTTATTATCGTTTACGTCTGTTATACGCATATCATCAGCGAAGCGCGATTTCAAAATTTCGTATATTTTGAAAGTCATAACAATTTCTCATTATACCATTTTCTTGAAAAAAGTTTAAAATCTCAAAAAAAGTTAAGTTTTTTTTTTCATTTATGCTCGTATGTACGAGTATAGATGACAACAATTAGTTAAATGAAAGAAAAATTCGATTTCTCAAATATTTCAAACTAACATTAAAAGATCAAGAGATTCCACAACATTCGAATGTTAGACAGATATCATACCAAACACAGAAATATACCCGAAGTAAAGTAATTTAAATAAAAAGAGCCTTTTTACATTTCGATCTCTGCAATTTCAATCAAATCATAAACTATTTGGTTATTTTTCTTTGTTTCAAAAGTTTATATCTTATTATATTATAGTCATCCTATAATTAACTAAGAGAGAAGTTGATTATACAGTGTTGTCCATTTAGTGGTTTCAAAACCGGCGATCTGGCAAGGCTGTCAGTTGTTAAATACCTGTCATCTGAAGTGTTATTTAATTAGTGGAAGGTTTGCCACGAATACAGATCGTTTGACAACCGAAGAACGCGCACAAATAGTTAAAACTTACTACAAAAGTGGCGATTCAAATGTGGGCACTTTTCGTGCATTTCCGGGTGATTATGGTTGTAATAATCGACTTACTGTACAGGGAATTGGAAAGATTATAAAGAAATTTGAAAAGATTGGACGCATTACAGATGTTGTTAGGCCTGTGCATCATCGCAATGTACGCACTGCCAAAAATACTGCTTCTGTTAATGAAAATGTGGCGGATAATCCAAATTTCATTTTATTTTTTACCTGTAATTGAAGATTATGAAGTGAATGATATGTGGTTTCAACTGGACGGTACCACAAGCTACACAACACGACCGATTTCGGCTTTATTGCATGAGAAGTTTTGAGAAAGCCTAATTTGACGTTTTAGCGATGTTAGTTGGCCACCAAGATCTTGCGGTTTGGTACCGGTTGACTTTTTTTCTTTGTATTGCTACGTCAAAGACCATGTTCACGTGGATAATTCCCAATGGTTGGAGCATTTGAAAAGCAACATACGTGAAGTTATCGCCGAGATACCGGCCGAAAAATTCGAAAAAGTATCCACTGCTGCAATCAATTCAGAGGCGGCCATTTGAATGACATGTATTTCGTATATAATGGTCCATGGGTTCGATCATTATAATGAAATAAAAGTTTCATTGAAATCATATAATAGCTTAATGTGTGTTTTATTTAACTTTACTTTTGAAACCGAAAAATGGATAACCCGGTATTAACTAATGCATCAAATATTAATAAAACTATAATGTTACCTTAAAATTTATATTAATTTTGAATAATCTTTTTAATTTCATGGTCTAACCTCAATAGCTTGTTGAGAAAGCAGACAAAATGATGCCCTTCTTCGTTCAGGATGTTATGGGTCATCTACTCGGCATGCCGGGTGTTTTCATCTCCTGCGTCTTCAGCGCTTCCCTCAGTACCATGTCCGCGAATTTAAATTCCTTGGCCGGTGTTGTCTATTTTGATTATATTAAACCCTTTATCAAGCATTCCGATGCACGGGCTAATTCGATTATGAGAGTATTTGTGATAGTAATGGGCTGTTACTGTATCGCGGGAGGTCTGGTCGTACAAAAGTTTAATTCGATTCTTCAAACAATTATAACGATAACGGGTATCAATACGGGAGCCGTAGTGGGAATTTTCCTACTCGGCATGTTTGTGCCCAGAGTTAATGGCAAGGTAATAAAAAGAGATGATTTCAATCATTTATAGTTTTGTAACAGTTTATTTTTTACTCTAAAGGTGGCTGTCATATCGATAGGTTTTAGTGTGATAACCATGTTGTGGGTTATCATCAATGCTCAGCTGCGTTTTAAGTCCGGAGCCCTAAAGTATACACCATTGCCCACGACTTTGGACAGATGTGAAGCTTATAGTTTTTATGGACTGATCAATAATCAGAATACGTAAGTTTCCCCATAGCAGAATATAATTTATGTAAAATATGTAAAGAACATCTTCTTAATGTTTTAAGACAGTCCATATTATTTGCCTTAAACTAAATACTTTAATTTAATTATTTTATTTTGAAATGTTAGCACCTCCACTCCGCTTCTTAGGGCCGCAACCACCGAAGTACCTTTGGTCACCACCGCCTTCGGCAGCAATCGTCCCTTCTCGATTTATGACATCACCTTCTATTGGTACAAACCTTTGGGTTCAGTTTTAGTTTGGTTACTGGCCATCCCATTGAGTTACATATGGAAACGTGGCGAGGACGAGCATATGGATCCAAAATTATATTCTCCATTTGTTAAGAGATTCATAAATACGCCGTCAACCAAGGAAATGGAGAGTTTACGTTTGCACACACCTTCATTGCCAAGTGACAAAACTACAACAGTTGTTTTGCCGGAAAAGAGTTAGAAATTTTAAAATAGTTGAAAACGCAAAGAAATAAGTGATACCGTAGTAGCTAATATTAAGTTTTAGTTTAGTAACTAAAAGCTTTAAATAATTGTAATATTTTCCTAGAAATGTTAAGCAAAAATTTCGAAACATCCTATGATTTAAATAAACGTACCTAAACCATAACCAAAAAAGTCTTCTTATTTATTTGAAATACGTAATAGAGACCTATGTTAACATAATTTTTACACTTCATATAGTTTTGCGATCTCAATTCTTTATACTTTCACTCGAAACTATGAAGATATACGAGTATATCATTTGATACGGCAACCAGTATAGAAATTTGAGTCAGATGAACTGACCTACATATCCCTTCACCCAACATTTTTTTTTTTTTTTTTTGAGTTTCCGCAAAAAATACTCTGAATTGGAGCGCAATAAAAGTAAAAAAATTGTATTTTACTGAAGTCCTCTATTTAGGAAATATAAAACGGCCATAGATTTTTTCTATATTGACCAATTCATTTCTACTTTCATTAGAAAGTAGAGGCGATGCGAGACCAGTTACATAACTAGGAATATATATGTTAAATAAGGTAATTTGTCGATTTTTTCGCATTTTACCCAGTATTATAAATGCAATAAAATTGACGAGAATTTGGGTGACTTCAAGCTACCAATTATGGTTTACAGTCGAAAATCATATTTTGACAAATCAGCAAATTTTTATAGGGGGTACCAAAATGGGCATTACAACGTCCCCTATTTTTATTTTTAGAACTTAGATTATCAAATGCATGACACATAGCAAATATGTTCAAATTTGATTCAACCGATTTGAAGATATCGAGGTAAAAATATATGGATCAAACAGTGCATTTGTATGCGAGGTGCCAGGAGGGACGTGTTCGCGTGATGGATTTTTCTCCAATATTGTAGAGAATTGCACAAAAATATAATGGATAAAACTCTAACTACTAGAGTCGGCATATTAGAAATTAGAAAAATTTGGTTGAATTACGAAAAATAGATCAATTTTTATGGGAGGTACCCAGAATGGGTGTGGTAATGGGCTTCATTCTCATTGTGAGACCCTGCTTTACCAATGTTTGTCATATTAGACTAAATTTAGTGAAGTCAGTTGTATGGATAACTTCAGACGATTTTTTTAAACACCGAAAGACAAAAACTTGGACTGCTGCAGATTACGGATGAGGAGACAGAATTTAAGAAATTCGGTTAATTTGCGCGTGAGGTACCCAACATTGTCTATTTACAATCACCAGCTACGAACTAATAAGTATCGTAAATTTTCTCGACGGACCCACCTGGCAACGCCATAACTTTTGACAGAGATGTCAG
>JAHXMU010000104.1:2241175-2357967 GCA_019455685.1 Philornis downsi | reverse complement strand
ATCTCTGTCAAAAGTTATGGCGTTGCCAGATGGGTCCGTCAAATATGTACACTTCCTAATTGGAGAGTCAATTGCAACAGTTCCCGAGGAAAGTTTATTCGGTTCCAATATCGACCGCATTTCTAGATAGAAAGTGATTGAATCCCTGAAACAACATCTCTGGAAACGGTGGATCAGCGAATATGTAAATCGACTACAGGCTTGTCCAAAGTGTCTCAATCCATAGAAAAACTTAGAAGTCAACGATCTAGTTCTTATTTTCGATGAACGTCTGCCTCCTGATCAGTGGCTCCTTGCTCGAATAACTGATGTCCTCCCAGGTGCTTAAGGTCGTGTTCGGGTAGTATCCCTGTTATTCAATGGTAAAACTTACAAGTTGCTCTATTATCAGTCAGTGGCGTTCATATTTCAAACAAAAACATCGACTTAGTTGCTGTGAATCGCGGCATAGCGCGGTTATCTAAAAAAACACCTCTATTCATCAGTTGTAGCCCTTGTCAAGAACAATTGTTCTTTGTGCGGGGAAAATGTTGGAGATTTTATTCTATGCAATATGTCCTGTTTTAAATTATTTTAAATTTTACGTCCATTTACATATTATTTATTTTATTCTGTTGTAATTTTTGTCATAACTATATTTTGCTCTAACTCGAACTATCTCTATAACAACAACAACATGCAGTAAACCGCTTAGCTCATTTCAACCAGTCTCGTCTTGTTGTAATTGATCAGTCCACTGGTATTCGATTTGTTATATGTTTTGTCGCGTTAAGTGCGTGTACAAAATAATGTTCCCCTCTTAATTTGTCTACTTTGTTCTAAAACAGAATCTATGTGCGACGAGAACTCTTGTTGTTGTCGCCTGTTCATTGCAAATCTTTGGCAATTTTCTTTTGATCTTTTGCTTATGAAACAATAAGAGTGGCTCGTCAGTTAGTTAGTTGAAGTCGATCGACACAGTTCTTAACTGTATTGCTGCATACTATTTTATTAATTTAAAATAACTCTACCTTGCTGCAATTATAATCATAATTTATATTAAGTGTTCAATAAGACTACTCATTATTTTATAGTCAATAAAATAATACAGTGGTCTGTAAAAAACCAAAAATATAAACATTGTCTTACTTCTTCTGGCTTAGCTAGCCTAAGTGTTCTTTTCTAAGTGTTCATTGTGGCTCATCTAGCCAAAAATATCGTACAGTAGGTATGACAATAGCTATGAATTGTTTGTGGAAAATGCAAAATTAATAACTTTAACTAAGAGGCAATTGCCATTAACGAAACGTAGTTGTTCTTAACTTTAAAGTGGTGATATGCCAACAGCTATGAATTATTTGTGAAAAGTGCAAAATTAATAACTTTAACAAAGATGAAATTACCATTAACAAAACGTAGTTATTCGTAACTTTGAAATTATAGGTATGACAATAACTATGCACTAGTTGTGGAAAGTATTAAATTAATAATGCAAAACAATAAATTGAATAGTATTATAGATTATAGTTTGAATAGTATTGAATAGGTTTTATTAAAGTTGCCTTTGGCCTTAGACACATATATACTCGTGGATGAAGACGATGACTCTGATTACTTATTCATATTATTCTCAGAAGGGTTTTAACATACATATCATTTACTGGAATCGAATCAGCTTGAGTTTAATTGATATCATTGCCTTTTTTTGTCTAAACGTAGACGATAACTGAAAGACCGATCAATATTGGTAAATCACATCTTCGAACAGCACTTCAAATCCATCTCTGAAAAAAAATTTTCTCTCTATGAAAAAAAAAGTCTTTCAAGTGATTCAGTAAACACTTGGAGTCAATGTATTTCTCGTTGCATTTGTAGCCTCGTTCAATATTTTACTTTTTACCACTTAATTTTTATATTTTCACTTTCTGTATTTCAATAATTTGAAAATTCAATTTAGAGACATAAATACAAAGTTATTCAAAGTGTTCATCATTCATCACCGTAGTTTCTAACAACCAAAGCCTTAGTTGCAATTAATTAGAATATTAATTTTCAAATATTTTTAAATTAACTACTCATTTTCTTAAATACACCACTATGTAATGCAATGACCAAGCCTGCAGATGGAACCGTCTTTGGACACGATTTTTCCATTCCAGTCCACTACTTTAACTGTTTCTCTGTCTCAGGTGTGAAGTAGTGGACCCATGTCTTATCCATGGTTACAAATCAATGCAAAAATTGGGTTTTATTGCGGTGAAACATCGCTAAACACTCTACTGAAACATCTTCATGACACTGATTTTGCTCCATTGAAAGCATGCGCAGCACCCTTCTTGTGCACAGCTTTTTCATCTTCAAATCTTCGGGCAATATACGATGTACTCGTATAGTACTTTTTTAAATGCCCATCATTTCAGTTAGCTCAGGCGCACCTTTACCCGACAAACTTTCAATACCATTTTGTGTATTTTCTTAACCATGTCTGTCAATTGGTCGAAAACTACGGTGTACTCGTACGTCATGGCAGCTTGTATGGCCTCTTTTAAACTCTGTCATCCAATATTTTACAGTCGTAAACGAAAGAGCAGAACTCCCCAGAGTAGAATCTAGCTTGGCTATAATATTGGTTGGACTAAGACCTTTCAAATGGAAATATTGAATTACATAACGGTGACCAATTTCTTCCATGTTTACAAATTCGCTGACATCGTTTACTTTTTATGACTCAAATAAAAATACTTTGAAACATAAAACATATGTTTATAAGGTTGCCACTTTTCACCAAAATAATTTTTTCTTAATTACTGGCACCATCTACACGTCCCCGTATTTCGGTATAAATATTATAATTTAACATATCACGATGTTTTGATTTTTTTTAAATGTCAGTAACTTTATTAATTATGAATAAAAGCCAATACTTTTAAAACGAAGGTTTTATTAAATTTTGAGTAAAAAAATAATCTTTGTGGTCAGTAGTAATAGACAATTTGTGACAATTTGGGGTCACAATAATTGGAGCATTATAAGAGTCAACTGTAAAGAGATTAATGGATAAATTTGCCAAAACTGGGTCTGTTAGTGATGTAAAGACAACAACGCGCCTTCGACCAGGTCGATCGACCGAAAATGTCGCAGCTGTACGTAATGATGTCGCTCAAACTCCATCCACCTCAATTCGACACCGAGCTCAGCAAATTGGTGTCTGTCTCCAAATCCACTAAACTGCGAATTTTGACGAAAGATTTGCATCTTCATGCATACAAAGTTCAATTGATTTAGGAACTGAAGCCAGCTGATCATGGACAGCAAAGGGAGCTTGTTCATTGGGTATTGGAGAGACAACATGAAAATGCTGATTTTGTCGATGAAATCATCTTCAGTGACGAGGCCCATTTCCATCTTGATGGCTTCGACAATAGGCAGAATTGTCGCATTTGGGGTGAGAAAAATCCTCGGGTGATTCACGAGGAGCAAATGCATCCTCAACGTGTCACTGTGTGGTGTGGATTTTGGGTTGGAGGAATCATTGGACCTTTTTTTATGAAAATGAGGCATGTCAAACGCAAGCAGTGAATGGTGTTCCGTATCGTGAAATGATAACCGGTGTTTTCGTGCCTAGAATTGAAGAAATGAATGTGGAGGGCATGTGGTTTCAACAAGATGGCGCCACATGTCATATAGCCAGAGAAATGATTCAATTGCTGCATCAGTCATTCAAATCCTGCGTTCTTGTTGGGACACCCTTTATATACATATATATATTTTTTTTTTTGTTAAAAATGCTGATTTTTTATTTATTTATTAATCCAACAACAATTTAAATCTAAAAAATAGATAATTATGTACCGTTTTTGAGTTTTATTCAAAGATATTGCAACAACTAAATCTTGTTATTACATAAAAGTGAATTAATTGAATGGAGTTACAATCGATTTTGAAGGTAAAAAGTTTAAAAACCTTCCTTTGAAAAACAAAAATAAATAGTAAAGCCAAATATTAAAAGAAAATTATTGTTCATAGAATGATTATCTGTGAAGATGACCACTTATAGACACAAATTTTCAGTTTGATAAATTCACCTTATTAAGTTATTTATAAATCGTTACATTCTCTTATTAATGGAAAAATAGAATAGACAATCTTATTAAAATAGTTACCATTTAATCTTTTAAAATAATCCTTAAAAAGTTCGTATCCTGTTTCCTCATGTAGCACAGAAGTGCGGTACCTTCAATGTTTGTTGAAAATCATTTTTAAGCGTTTGTTTTGAAGAATTTGCATTTTTCTCAAGTGGCTTTGTGCCGCGTTGTGCCATATAGATGAAGCGAAAGGCATTATAGGCCTTTTAGCACACTTGTAGATAAGATTTTTATTTTTAAGGCTTAGACTTGATCGTCTGTTTAAAAATAGCCATAATGCCCTGAATGAACGCAGTGTCTTCTCGCAAGATAATTGAATTTGTTTCTGGAAGGAGAGTTTTTTTTATCTAAAATATCAAGATATTTAATCAAGATATTTAACATTATTTTGAGTTTCTATGGTGTTGCCATCAAAGTATACTGGTCTCATCGGGATTCTTTTCGCATATTTGTTGAAAGGGAAAATTATGCTTTTAGTTTTGTGAGTTTTAAAGTATTTGTTGCAGGCCACAAGACTATTTTCCATTTTCTTTAAGAGGGCGTTTGTTAACTTGCTTGATGAAATTAGCGCCATATAGTCTAAGCATACATAGTAAGCAATGTCAACTTCTTTAGGAGGTTTGAAATCCGAAGTGTAGATCGAGTTCAAAATTATATTTTTATTCTTTAGTATTTTATTTCTTTTAGTATTGTATTTTTATTATATGAAAAAATAATTAAATATCTAATGCAAACTACAACGATATTTTCCGATTTATTAGCCACGTAATAAAACAAACCAATATTTCACAAGGATATAACAGACTACACGAATATACTGTAAAAATAATCAATCATCAAAGTTTTTATCAATATTACGGTCTAGATACATCTTGCCTCTGGCTGCTGTTCTTTCCTTTAGACACATAATTTAAAATTAACTAAGCGAAATTTGCAAAATAGTTGTGAAATTCCTCACATTCACTACACGTGGATAATGAACTTGTTGAACTGTTCTTAGGTGATAATGTCAATCCATTATAAAAATGTCAGGATAAGGCTCTACAATAATTATTCAAAATGTATAAAAAATGAAACTGTTAATACCATGTAGATGATAATAACACTCTATTGTGCCAGATGACAATCAAGATAATATGAGTTAAATAAACAAAAAACCAACAGATCTTATCTAAAAGCTTTCAAAAGAAATTTGAGGAAAAAATTGCGTTATTTAATTTCATCACAATTACATCTAAATATATAGATATACGAAATGTTAAAGTAAGTTTATATCCAGAAAATATTTAGCTGCCGGCCGAAGTAGACCGTTTTACGGATTACAAAAAATAAGTTATATCTTATACAACTTACACGGAATACTGTATGAATTTTGAATCCCTGCAAAGGGCAAATCTATACTGAAATTCAACCCAATACCCTACACTTTTAATTAAAAAATTTCTATTCAAAAATTATCACTCTTACTAAGGAAATTATTTGCCTTTTTTCCTGTGAAATGCTCACACATTTTTATACTTATTCGTATTCATAATATAATACTTATTCATAACTCTCTACATGTATTTTTCTTTTAAGTTATCCATTTTATTAATTACTAAATGTTTAACTAATTTTTCTTTAATACATAATGAATACATTTATAATACACCGTAATTTAAACAAAATGTCATCACTTCTTAAACACATATCATCTACAAACCTAATACACGCATGTGACGCTAAAACGTCAAAACTTTAACCCATGAAAATCCACTAACCTGAATATCCCATCACTGATAGTAATCCCTGAATACTATTAAATCATGGGGGATTGGATTGAAAATTAATTTGCGTCCCATATTATGAAATTAAATTAAATTATTTCTTATTATTTTCTTTTCAAGTTCAAATAATTTAAAATATCAAATCAACAAAAGGAAGAAAAAATCGATAACAAAATGCCAGCGGTCATCGAGAGTACAACGGGTGCCACGATTGAAAGTGCAGCAAGAAGCTTCACTTTTGGCACTATCGACTATATAGTATTCATGGTTATGTTAACCATATCGGCCGGTATTGGAGTGTATTTTGGGTTCTTTTCAAAATCAAAAAACACAACGGACGAATATCTGATGGGTGGCAAGAAAATGAAGACTCTTCCCATTGCCATATCTTTGGTGGCCAGGTAAGTGATCCATAATCAATAACTTAAGTAAAAGCTTTAGGATGCATTACATTGCCGATGGAGGAACTCTAGTTTGAGCTTCCCCAAATTATTAAGAAAACATAAGACGAATGCAAAAAGCGGAATCCCAAAATATTGAAGACTCTCGCATATCCCATGATTTTGGGATATGTGCCTGAAATGTAACGAAGATGCCTCTGTTCCATTGGCAGATGTCATCGACTATCTAAAAAATTAAAATTTCATGTAAAGATAATTAAAGATAATTTCATCTAAATGTTGTCCGCGGCTCCGTCTCCAAATGTCCATTCGGAAGGTCCAATTTTTCGTCACTTTTTCGAGTATTTCGGCCTGTATTCCACGAATAACGCGTGTTATGTTATCCTGTAAGGCTCACCAAATTCATTCCTCAACATATCCATTGTTTCACGAGCAGTGTGGCATGCTGCACTGTCCTGATGAAACCACATGTTAACCAAGTTCAACTCAGCCAATTGGGGCAAAAAAAAATCGCGTATCATGGCTCGATATCGTTCGTCGTTGACGGTAACGTTTCTTTCACGGGCATCTTTGAAGAAAAATGGACCGATGATGCCACCAGTCCATAAACCACACTAAACTGTCATTTTTTCGGAATACATCGGCAATTCATGTATGTTTTACGACAGTTTTGCATGTGTACGTATCCGTTCAGCAAGGAATGAGTCTCATCGCTGAACACAATTCTTCGATAAAACAGTGGATTTTCATTGAGCTTTTGTAAGGCCCATTCACTAAAAATTAGACGTTGTGCGACGTCATTCGTCATTCCATGATGAAATGGCAGAGTACTAGTGTACTGTACACTTTTCGCTTTAACAGATGACGTTTGGATACCATCACCAACCAGTCCTGCCAAAATGAGAAACTTAAATCTTAAAAGATCACCCCATATAGTTCATTGTATGAATGCCTAGAAGAAGACCTGGCCGAGACATTAAAACTGTTATGGAAAATTTTTTACTCCAAAATGCGAAGGAAGGATGTTCTTAGTACAACAATCGGAAAACCATGATTTGCATAATAGCATCTTCTATAGCGTATTAAGGGCTGGTTTCTTTCGCCGCAACGAAGAATATTGCAGAATTTAAATTTTCACACATAAAACTAATCTCAAGACAACTGGAATATTTTCTGATCATAATACTGGAAATCAGTTTAATTATATAGTAATAGATGGAAAGTAGCTTAATGGGCGTGCGTGTAATCGCGGAGCTAGTACAAACTCGAATCAGCACCTGGATGCATTAAGATACGAAGTTAAGATAAGCGAAAAACGTACGTAACCAACTGCAAGGAATACTATGTATTATTAAGCTGCAGACCTCCAAGATACTCACTAATTATAACAATAAATTCTCTTAACTATTACGACAAATCCTTATCTTTCTCACTGTTGTCGCATTATGTTTGAGTAAAAGTATGCCATACACATGGTAACACCCTAGAAAATTGTTATGCGTGCTGCAAGGAGTCGCTAAATGAATAACAGAATTTGCATGTACTCGTCTGTCTTTCTAAGGGAAAGAAACGGCTGTGGAAAATGGAGAAGAAGGCTTTGAATAGTACAGATATATACATGGAGCCTGAAAATTATACCGAAAAGAGTAGAGAGTAAAGTAATAGTATTGCGGTACGCTGTCTTACACCGACAATAATGGACCACATAGAATAGGCTGCAATTATGGAAAGAATACTTCTTCAAGTTGTTAGTCCCGGATGGCAGTATAAATAAACGAATTACACAATTTATCAACAACAGTAGAGATTATCCACCAATAAGACAAAAAAAAAGCCAGTGTACTTGTATAACGGCTTAAGAAAAAATGTTGCGTCCCAGTCTACAGAGATATCCAAGGCCGGTGCCCATGAGCTGATAATGAGCATGCATCGTCCTCTACATACAAATTAGGTCAACGAATGCATTTCCTATGATTGAAAAATAATTATAGTATGCCCTGTGGGTTAAAATGAAAGAGTGTGTATTAACAATAGCCCTGTATGAAAATATTCGTATTCGAATATCTTCGAAAAAATTGGGAAAATCCCCTATTTCGAAAACAAAGCATTCAACCACGAAAATTATGTCACTTTTGTGGGCTTCTAAAGAGATGGACAAAGGTGCGTTTTTCACAACAAAATGTTTCTAGACTTGCCGACTCTTTGATTTTTTTTTCAAATATATGATAAGCAGAATTCTTTTTCGTCTACAACAGTTAAAATGACGAGTTAAATATTTTGCGTCAAAAGGTTGGTTCAGTTCAATGCAGTTTTTTGGAAAGCCTGATTTTAAGTGGTCAATAGGGACCCACTCCACATTTTCTTTTTAATTTTCTATTTTATAACTAAAGGGTGTCCCAACAAGAACGCAAGATTTAAATTTGGCGCCATTCGAAGTGTCATTGTTTGACATTTAAACAATTGTTATTGTTTGCTTGTAGAAGGTACGAGGTTTGTAAAAATAGAGCGCTACACGAATGAACAACACATTCTCATTGTGAAATTGTTTTGCCAAAATGGTGAAAGTTTTGCGGCTACAGTTCGCAAAATGCGATCAATTTGGGATCACAATAATGCTCCAAAAGAGTCAACTGTAAAGAGATTAATGGATAAATTTGCCAAAATTGAGTCCATTAGTGATGTAAAGACAACAACGCGCCTTCGACCAGGTCGATCGACCGAAAATGTCGCAGCTATACGTGATGATGTCGCTCAAACTCCATCCACCTCAATTCGACACCGAGCTCACCAAATTGGTGTCTCCAAATCCACTATGCAGCGAATTTTGACGAAAGATTTGCATCTTCATGCATACAAAGTTCAATTGACCAGCTGATCATGGACAGCGAATGGAGTTTGTTAATTGGGTGTTGGAGAGACAACATGAAAATGCTGATTTTGCCGATAAAATCATCTTCAATGACGATGCCCATTTCCATCTTGATGGCTTTGACAGTAGGCAGAATTGCCGCATTTGGGGTGAAGAAACTCCTCGGGTGATTCACGAGAAGCAAATGCATCCTCAACGTGTCATTGTGTGGTGTGGATTTTGGGCTGGAGGAATCATTAGACCTTTTTTATGAAAATGAGGCATGTCAAGCGCAAACAGACAATGGTGTTCGGTATCGTGAAATGATAACCAGTTTTTTCGTGCCTAGAATTGAAGAAATGAATGTGAAGGGTATGTGGTTGCAACAAGACGGCACAACATGTCATACAGCCAGGGAAACAATTCAATTGCTGCATTAGTCATTTCCTGGTCGTGTTATTTCGCGCTTTGGAGACCAGAATTGGCCGCCTAGATCGTGCGATTTAACACCATTAGACTTTTTTCTTTGGGTTTTTTCGATTGTCGATTGTTTACGCGAATAAGCCGACGACGACTCAAGTCTTAAAAGAGGAAATTGGACGCTGCATTAATGACATACCGCAGCATTTATGCAAAACGGTCATAGAAAATTTCATTAAAAGATCACGTGTGTGCCAGCAAAGCCGCGACGGCCATCTGCCCGATGTGTTGTTCCATACATAACCTCATTCTGTCTACTTTACGGTATAATAAAGTTTCACGAACTTTTTTAAATATCTGTGTTTTATTTAAAATTTAAATCTTGCGATCTTGTTGGGACACCCTTTACTTCTGCTTATTTTTAAATAACACGTACTACACTTAAAATTATAAATAATTTTTTTTTTTTTTTTTGAAGTTTAATACAAATTCTTATTATAACTTGAACTTGCTTTATTAATTTCAGCCAACTTTCCGGTATTGCAATTATGTCTTTGCCAGCAGAAAGTTATGCCTATGGTTTCAACTATATATTTTTCATAATGTCGATGCTGCCAGTAATACCGTTTCTTAACTATGTCTTCTTACCCGTATTGTATAATAATAACATATCAAATTGTTATGAGGTATGTATTACAACACCACGTTTATTGTGACGATTTTGAAATACCGTCTTAGGTTCTCTTCGAAATCAATATTTTGAAAGTAGTTCCATTAATTAATTAATTTATTCATTACTACGTATGTTTTGAATTTGTGCTTTTTTGTGATTTTTTTTCACAGTATCTTCAGTTGCGATTCAATAAACGCACCCGCCAATTAATTACTGCGTCTTTTGTACTGAATGGTTGTCTCGCATTACCCGTTTATATATTCGTACCGGCTCTAGCATTTTCCCAAGGTAAAATTTAAATACTAGTTGTGCCAGATTTGGAGTTTATTTGCATTTTCATTTACAGTGACGGGTACAAACATACATTTAATTAATACGATTGTATGCTCCATATGCATCTTTTATACTATGTCGGTGAGTATTACGATCCGTGAATCGATCAAAAACTTTCAATCGTATTTATTACATGTACAAATATACAAAAATACTTTATGATTCCAATTATAAATTTTAATTTAGGCAAAGTTTAGGAAGAATGTTTTCAGGACAAAATTATGGTGGCAGAGGCGCAGGACGCCAAAGTCATATCACAACGGTTATGATTGCGACAAAGGGGGACAAATTGTCGGGTACAGGAACGCCTACAAAATGAAATATGCGATCGAATCGGATGTCTTTTCTTCGGATTTTGTGAAGCACGGACAGACATTTCTGTGGAGTTGGAGAACGACGAACTATATAACAATTTAGTTGGCAGCCAGGCAGTTTCGCTGAAATTAAAATCAACAAACGTGTAATTGATACTCGTTTGACTATGAAGGGAGTTTATATCCATATTATACAGGATTATCTTCGTATGAATGTCCGGATACAAGAACTTCTATCTGAAAGATGGATAGTTTCGTCTTTGATCAATACTCAAGAGAATTCAGTCCCAATAATAATGCAAACTGTTGAAAACACCGGTCTCTCCATATACTTCTTGGAATAAATGAATAATGACCTCCCCGAAATGCTATGCAATCGAACAACCAAGGTACACTTTAACGAATGGCTGCAATGACCATTAAGACAATGATTTATCTCTATTTCACCATCTTCCGGAGATATCGGACACGAATTAAGGTTTAATTTTACCTATGACCGGCCTATTCCGAGTATTATGATTCTTTTTTAAACTACTCGTATATCTTAAGATGCAACTTGAGGAATACATTGAAAGGAAGACCAGGGACACAGTGGACATTGTGGAAAATATTACTTAGTGTAGACATCATAATCAACTTTCTAGTAATTATTTTATTTGTTTTCTCATGCTATGTACCTTTCGATTGTATTTCCTGGAGCGCAAAACAACACATCAGCAATGTGAGATTTTATTCTAGTTTACATCTCAGCTTTTTGTACATAATGCAACTCCTTCACGTTCAAATCGGTCCCCAGGAAATGAAAATGTGGAATTACATACTTTTTGGTGGGAACAAAATGCTTCCTGTTTGGAAGCAATCTATTGAAATTTACAAGCTATGTCTTAATAACTCTTTTAAAGCTCCCCCGAATTAATGGAATGATTATTTTAAATTTCAACAGGCAACTATCGATTTAAAAATTGTCGCAGGCTGTATTAGGTTATTATTAGAAAAAGAATCGGAGCACTATTTATACAATGCGCAAATTTTAACGAGCACATCTTATAAATTAGTTTTTTTCGTTGTGGTCAATCTCGTGCGTACCTTAGCTGCAACCAGGCGGTGATCCGAGTCAATATTAGCACCACGAATCACATGCACGTCCATGACACTAGAAGCATGCCTTCCATCTATTATCACATGCTCAATCTGATTCCTGGTGTTATGATGAGGAGATAGCCGCGTTGCCTTGTGGACATCTTTATGTGGGAATTTGGTTCCACTTACTACCATATTATGCGGCGCAGCGAACGAAACCAATCTGAATCCGTTTTCGGAGGTGTTACCGTGTAAACTGAATTTTCCGACTGTTGGACTAAGAATATCTTCCCTTCCTACTTTGGCATTAAAATCTCCCAGAATAATTTAAATGTCGTGGCGAGGGCAGTGGTCGTATGCTTCTTCTAGACACTCATAAAATGTGGTTTGGTCTCCTCGTCTTTCTCTTCGGTCGGGGCATGTGTACAGATCAACGTCATGACGAAAACATTTCTCTTTGGTGCGGACAGTGACTATGCGGTCACTTATAGGGTTAAACCGCGAGACAAGGTGTTTCAGTCTCTTTCTCACAACACATCCACATCCGAATTCATGCCTTTCTGCATGGTGGCTATAGTAGATGTCACAGTTTTTACGCCGAGTACATCCTTGTCCTGTCCGTCGCAGCTCCTGGATGGCAGCAATGTCAGCTTTATGTTTATCCAGGACATCCGCTGGTCGGATAGAGGCACCTTCTCTGTAAAGAGAAGGACATTCTAGGTACATGTCCTTAAATCATGGTCCTTATAATGTTGGCGGGGATCGTCAACATTTGAGGGGCACGTTTTAATATTTTCTTTATTTTCTTCTATATTTCCATGATAATTTTAATTTATGGTGAGTGGCTTATCAGGCCGCTGCATCCGATCCTAGTGTTGGGGCTTCCAATGACCACTGGGCTAGTGAGTTGAGTTTCAGTGACAGAAGCTACCAACTGGCCTAAGACGCATCGGTGTTGGCATGCCATTTGGGTTTCTCAACTAGTCGCCTTCTCACTTTAGCTATCATTAAACGGATGTCTGATGGCATTACCAGGGAATACTTGCCCGAATGTCGAAAGTCGTGAGCTGGGAAATTCTGCAGAGGGATCTGGTTATTCCCAAGTAAATAACAATCAGAGAGCCCAAATTAGAAATTTCCCCATTCCGCAACGCAAATACTAGCCCGAAATTTTTCGAACTAAAATGAGAAACAATTTGCAAGTAAATTAATTTTACACATCTATAACAACTTCATTACAATTGATTAAGATTTTCACAAAAATCACCCAACATCATTATTTAACTAGTGTTTTTATTTATTTTTCTATTTTCCAGGGCGGAATTAAAGCTGTCGTCTGGACCGATGTAGTGCAAGCTGGCATCATGCTAACTTCCGTAGTATTGGTGGCAATTTTAGGAGCCATTAAAGTTGGCGGATTAACTCAAGTTTTAGAATATGCTGAAGAGGGTGGTCGTTTAGATTTCTAGTGAGTAGTTTGTGAGGCATCCTATTTGTCCATTGTTTAATAATTTTCTCGACAACATACATTTCAGTTACGGTTTGAACCCTCGAGTTCGTGCTGGTTTTTTTAATCTATTCAGCGGTGGATTAGTTTTGTGGACTGGCCACGTTGGCTTAAATCAGAGCTGTGTCCAGAGAATTGTATCATTGCCAAGTTTAGCAAATGCCAGAAAGTAAGTGAATATAACAAAAGGCGAATAGTTGGCTGATTAACAATTTTCTTTTCATCACCAGTTGATTTTAAAATAATGAAATTGTAAAGTAACATTTAAGTCGATTGGTAAAATTGCTCTTATATTACCATTTCTAGCATAAGTAGTGTCACTTCAATTTTTTCACAACGATACATATGATTCCAATGTAGGAAATAATAGAAATTCATACAGAACGAAATCCTTTTTAACCTCACAATAAGACGTACATTGACGAAAAATTTTAATTCAGATTCAACAATCACGTTACGCTCCACGAAATATTAAAATTATTCTTTATTATCCAATATATTCAATATATGATTGGTTTAATTTTAAGTGAATTCGAAATAGGCTTAAAGGTAACTCTCGCCGAGTCCGTCATTTTGTACGCGAAATATAAAAGAAGGCGTGGTGATTTCGTACAGTAAATTAGAAAGTTGGAAAAAATTACAAAGTGCCAAATTTTAGTAGATCAATGTAAACTTTTGAAAAGTTATAACAAAAATATTATTTCAGAACCTAAAAGGTCATTTGCATGGAGGTGTCAGAATAGGTGGACCACCTTCGTCTCTCCAGTTACATTACCGATTCGTTATAAAATGATTGACCAAATTTTAGATGAGTCGGGAATTCGACACTGTAGGCGTAAAAGTATAACTTGTCCACCACTTTTTAAGAGAGGTATCAGAAGGTGGGGGCGAATTCGTCCAGTTAAGTACTAAACCGAAGTATAGAAAGCTGCCCAAGCATTTCATTGGCCAATGCAACGAGCAAAAATTCAACTTACTGCATATAATGAATTATTAATTAGAAGAAAAATGTAAGTTCGAAAAATGGGTCAATTTGTATGGGGTGTACCAGAAGGTGTGAGCCAGTATAGCCCATTTACAATGACAGGCTATGATCCAAAAAATATGAGGCTGTGCCAAGTGTATGGTGTATGGTTCGCTATGGTTTACGACAGATGTCGTGCCTATCAGCTAGGCAGTTAACGAACGGAATGTCATAAAAGACATTCGCCCAAAAGACACTTAGTTTTTTAAACGCTTCCTTCTGGGTGTTCGATTTTTCTCGTATTCAACGATATATATACACATATAGGTACATACACCTACATTACTTCGGATGAAGAAATGTTTCGGAATATTTGTGCCTAATAAGATATCCGATAGAGTGGCCTAAATTGAGCAAATATCGCTACTTGCGGAATTTCGTTAGAGATTTACTGAAGCTGTCATGCCTTCATGTTGCTCATGTAGCCAGCCAACAGACAGAAAGACGGGCATATGTAGGTCAACCACCTTAAAAAGTCCAGAAACGGATTTCGTTTTAACTAATTCGTCTCTTTCAACGCATTACATTTTTTTCGTATCAAATAATAATAATAATTTCATTTGTTTGTTCTATATTTTTTTCCATTCTTCATTTTAGGTGTATTATTATAGCTGGTATCGGTATCATTATAATTATGAGTTTCAATTTCTTCACTGGCCTCATTATGTTTGCACGATATTTCGGATGTGATCCCATTAGGGCAGGGGTACGTTATACCGGCTACATGCTACTAAAAATTCATAAATAACCCTTTATTTCCGTCGTTAGCTTGTAGAGAAAGCCGATAAAATGATGCCATTCTTTGTGCAAGATGTCATGGGCCATCTTAAGGGAATGCCCGGTGTATTCATCTCTTGCGTTTTTAGCGCTGCTCTCAGCACTATGTCAGCCAATCTGAATTCATTGTCCGGCATTATTTATTTCGATTACATCAAGCCCTTCATTAAGCACACCGATTCTCGAGCCAATGCCATTATGAAAACGTTTGTGGTGGTAATGGGTTGCGCTTGCATTCTCGGTGGATTGGTGGTAGAGAAATTCAATTCGATTTTGCAGTCCATTTTTACAATTATCGGCATAAATACAGGCGCTGTGGTGGGTGTGTTTACGTTAGGCGTCTTTGCGCCACGAGTAAATGGAAAGGTAGCATTCACTGCTATTGCTGGCAGTGTGATTGCAATGCTCGTGCTGATCATCAATGCCCAAATGCGTTTTCAATCGGGTGCCATGAAGTATGATCCCCTGCCTACAAAGTTGGACAGTTGTGAGGGCCTGAATTTCCATAGCATAAATCGTAATTTGTAAGTATCCTAAAGAATTATGAAGCGAACATTTGAAATCGATGAAATTCTTATTTCTATTCACATTGTAGTACTACAACTTCCGCTGCTTTCACCGCCGCCGAAGCACCTTTGGTCACCAACGCTTTCAGCAGCAATCGTCCTTTTTCCATATTCGAAATATCATTCTATTGGTATCAACTAATTGGAACGTCTTTGATATGGATAATAGCAATTCCCTTAAGTTACATCTGGAGACATGATAAAAATGCCAAGCACGATCCAAAATTATACCCCTCATTCATTCGACGTTTCCTACCTGAGCCAACGGAGACCATGAAAATGGAAACCTTACCCTTGAAAACAACCACAATCGAAGTGCCAGAGAAGAATGAAGGGGATTAAGTAGATGTGGAACGCTTTTCAGCCTCTTTATTATACAAAGAATAAAACGTAAAAAGTTTGAATAAAAATTGCAAATTCTAATGCTTTTGTACTTGACAATGTAATAATAAAGCTCTAGTCTCAAATGAAGTCGAGTATTAACTTTAGGTTAGGGCAAACTAAATGTTTCCTGTTTGATGAAGCAATTCATAACACGCCTAAAGGTATTATTATAGAGGATGTTGCCAGTGCTCTCTATCTCTCTCTATCTTCCTCTCTTACAGATAATAAATGATAAATAGCATAAACTTCATCCAAAATGATGTCAAATCCTTAGAAACTGTAAATATTTGCCTGATCTAATCTCTACATTATTCCCTAGATTTTGGATGCTATTGAAGGCTTTATTTAGCAGTCAGAATAGTTCGACTTTGGTCAAACATGCCGCGTTCGGTAATTTATTGTCATTTTAAAGGCAACTCCATGCCTCTGCCGCAGAAAACTTCATCCCTTTTGGAAAAAAAAACTGGGACAGTCGATTTTTACAAGCTTCCCTTGGGGTGAACTATTCATCAGCGAAATTATTTGCCAGAGAGAGAAACACCTGGCAATCACTTCGTGCCACCAAATCCGCACTACAAGATGCATGCATAAGGAGCTTCCAGAGGGTTACTATGTGGGCGTCCAGGCATTGTGATAATGGAATACAATTCATCTCCTTTTTGTTAAAACTCGCCGTTTCTGGGCGATTACTTAATTAAGACGATTCAATTGTGGACAGTACAAGCCTAGTAGGCGATTGTCTAGCAATCCCACAAAACACAAACTAAAGACTTCCTGACCATCATTCATACTCTTGTTATCGTTTGCGCAGGCCCAACGCGATCCGTCTCTTTATCGGTCCAATAAATGAAATAACTACACATATCATTCCAGAAAGTAGTTTGAAGGGCTTCTATTAAGGGTGATGCTTTCAAACTAAAACAACAATTTATATTATCTTTATTTTACAAGTTAAACTATGTATTTCTTATTCACTTTAATTAAATTTGAATAGATTACTTAAATGAAAATAAGAAAACAGTGAATGCCTAAAAATATTAATATTGCTCTTATTTCATAAGTGTTACACAAATTGCGTACATACAAATTTAAGAAATAAAATAAAATAACTATGTTAACAAAGATACATACAAGAGGAAAACAAGAGTTTTCGCTTTATTACTTTTATATTTTACAGACAAAGCCTGGGATAAAATTCTAAACACTATAGTGAAACGTGAAGAAGCACGCAACAACGTGGCGTGCGGAGACATCAAATTATGTAAGTCCATTTAGGTGTAATTACGTTCAAAATGAAATTGAAAGAAAACGTCTAACATTATCCTGAATTATAAAAAAAACACAATTTAACTTATGTTGAGAACAATGGATCAGCAGATCCCCCAAATATTAATAAAATGACTATACCGTGCAACATAAAGTGGAACATATTCAATATATTGACTCAGCCTTTTATATTAGCTTATTCAGTAAATATTAGCTCAAATGCTTCGTATGTATTTCTCATAGCATTGAAGCTTTTTACCACATGTCTGTTAAGGAAAGTTTAATGTAACCAAGTTTCATAAAGCGTATGATCTGTTTTATATTACAATCCCAGCTGCAATACATGGTTGAAACATCAAAACAAATTTACTATAGTTACTATAGAAAGAAGCATAAGCAGTTATAGAAATGTACTCTTATTTAGGCTGTATTATATTGAGAATATAACAAATGAATGATGATTTTGTCCTGACAAATAACGATCCCACATCAAATGAACATGTAACAGTTGTAAAATGTTAAGAATTCCTCTATTCCTATCAAGTAAACTTTTTTATCTCACCTAGCAATTCCTAGTTTTACTGTTTTTTTTTTCTTTTTTGTCAAATGGAAGACCTCAAAATTATATAAAGATTTCTCTGAATTTCAAAAGCTTTTTGCTCAATTTCAAATGAGAAGGCAGTATATTTGTAGTTTAAATAATTATTTTGCCTGTCTAAAAGCTGTAAGACGATACTCATGCTGTTGTTTTGTTTTTCTTTTTCCTTTATTTTTCTCTTTTATTTATTCTTTTGTTAAACTTTATTTTGTATTATTTTCTTTTTTGTTTATTTAATTGCAGACATAAAAACTATTAATCCAGTTTATATAACTATATAATAAAGAATTAAATTGTTTTGTTTTTTTATCTTAGTTTTAATTTTAATTATATTATTATACATTTTTTTAATAATGTATGAACGGAAGGGTAAAGAAAAGAATTACAAAAAACACATTTCAAATTATTAGAAAATAGTAAATCAATATATTTGATTTGTTTGATTTCTCTGTTTGTAAAAGAAGAAGAATTATATTTATTTGTTTATAAAAGTAACTAAAGCTAAAAAAAATCATAAAAAGACAACATGCCAGGCTAGAAAGAAAGAGTGGGCGGTAGGGACGTGGTGTTAAATGTACTTCTTGTTGCTTTAATAATAAAAAAGGGTTTTTACTCTTTTCCTTATTATTCAGTTTAAAAAATGATATAGACGATAGATATTTGTGTGTGGATTTATGTGTTCTGATTGCAGCACAGTGGCGTAGTAAAGCTTCCTTTTTGTTTTAATTGCATATCTGCGGCGTCGTTGTAACAGAACTGGTATCGTTAGCCGCCGATATTTGGGGTGATGTGGCAATTTTTGGTTCACCTAAAAATATAAGAAATATAAATATTACTAACATACAAATAATTCTTTTAAAAGTTCAACTATTACAAATAAATTTCTCTAGACAGTTATTTTATATAAAAGGAGCATATTCAAAATGTTTGACAAAGTTTAGGAACCAGTTTTAGTAAACGGTATGCATTTCTAACAGGCGGTTTCAGCTATGGTTTTGCTTTATAGAGTTATTCTTTGGATTTTTCGGACACCTCTCTTTCATATAAAATTCGGTTTATTTATTTTGATAAACACCAGGTTGTTGCATCGCAAATATTCGTCGTAAACGATAAACGTCTGTTTTTTCCTGTTGCCTATTGTGCTTGCTAATGAAAAGCAACATCTACAAAATGGTAATTAATATTCCCGGCGGAATATGACATGTTTAGTAGGGAGACCGACTGACTCCTATGAGTGTTCAGATCATATTTTCGTTCTTTCGGCTTCTTTATACTCTCAACTTGATTATTTACTTACATTCCATTATCTCTCCATGTCTGTCAACGATTTCTAATTACGAATCTCTAATTGTGGATCTGGTATTTTTACATTAGATGCACATACATCCTAAGATTTTGAAGTGTCGATAATTGAATAAACGTCGTTAACCGAACCCAACAGAATCTCAGTATTCCGGTCTCATGGTGTTTATAATGACCTTCTAAAAGGAACCATTAACTATTGAAGAATCAGTAAATCTTTTGCTTAGATCTTTAGCTATGATCATGTTGTAAGGAGTGATAGGTCTGAGAAAAATATTTGAAATTACCAAACCAGTTTTGACAACAATTTTTCGAACATTCTACCATAAAGGTCAGGTCCAACGATTAACCGCATGGAAAACTAAAGATTTCTAGTAAAACTTGACGCACAGCTCATTCATTCTAGGAAGTACTAGGACCGGACCGCAACTCAATGCTTCTCCCACTCTTATGCTATTTCATACTTGTGCTGAATAACTTGGCACGCCAAATAGCCACCACTGATGATAGGGCAATTGTAAAATTAATATGACGGTCTATTTCATTTATTAGAATTTTTCAATATGTATGTTTTTCGTCCTAAAATACGGAATTATAACTTTAATTGGAATGTACAGCTACTCCATTTATTATTATTTATTATGATTATTATCATTAATTATTATTATTATTGTTATTTATTATTATTATTATTATTTATTATTATTATTATTATTTATTATCATTATTATTATTATTATTTATTATTATTATTATTATTTTTTTATTATTTATTTGTTATTACTATTATTTATTATTATCATTATTATTTGTTATTATTATTATTTATTATTATTATTATTTATTATTATTATTATTCTCCAATTTATTATTTTTTCCACCTTCTTCCAATGTAGTTAAACTGTAATTTCACACATTGCTTTCTGTTGATGCGAATATACTTTGAGTAATAAACATACTATCCTTTTCTGGAACCTGATTTCGTCTTCGAAATTTTATTTTTATATTTCGTATATAATTTCTCACCAGTTTTTGTGGAATTAACACATTTTTGCGCTAAACATTTCCCAATTTTAGCAAATAGAGTTAAAATTGTCAAAGATTCATCTGATAACTCCCCATAAAGCGCATTAAACGCCTACACTTCTCCTGCTGTGAGTGCGGCTAATTTACGACATTTCATTTTGGTAATACATTTTACCTTTTATAGAAAATAACAAATATATGTATATATCTTCACTTACATAAATCATTCTCAGTTTTATTAGTAGCATTAGCTGCAGGTGTTGTGTTGTTTTCGACGATGACATCATTATTGGCAATCGCTTGTACCGATGACGATTTTGCCTCTATTGAGTTACTGGTAGGAGCGACATCAGAGGAGGGCGGCACGACAGCGTCGTTGACAACAGGCTCCGTAGAGTTTTCCTTAATTTCTTCCTCCGCCACCTGGGCTCCATTGTTGGATTCTGTGGGGGCATTTGTTGTTGCCGCTTTTGAGTCGGCGACATCTAAATGTGTTGATGCTGGTTGGTTTGGCGCTTCTACCCCTGAAGGTCGTGCCTCTTCAACTATTGTCACGTCATCGTCCATTTTTTCTACAACGTCGTTACTGTCGGAACTGGAATCAACTTCCATAGGTTCAGGAGTAGTATCTTTTGATGCTATAATGACAGCTTCAACGGCTTTTGTTGAAGGCTCTTCTGCCTTTGGCGCAGCAGATTTTGGTTCCGCGTCTTTGTCTGCAATTTCAACCAGTTCAACATCATCTGAATCGACGGGACTATCATTTGTTTCCGATCCGGATTGTACGAGAACAACATCGTCGGGCTCTTTTGAGTTATTGTTCTCTGAAGTTGACTCCGCGGCAGCGACTTGACTTTGAGTCTCTTCCGAGACCGGCTCTAAGACTGTATCGGGTTTGTCTTCAGCAGCAGAAGCAACTTCTTCCGGTTTGTTTTCCGAAGTAGAACCTACAGAAATAACCTTGTATTTGTCTTCAGAATCTGCAGCCGGAGATGGTGATTTTGCCGGCGCTTTTTCCTCATTTGTTTCCTTTGATGGAGCCTCGGTGTCTTCGGTGATGTTATCAGTTAATTGTTCTTCGGCAGGTTTGTCGGCATTGTCGTCTGCTTCTACTTCGCCTTTCTTGATTTTCTGCAAAAATAAACAACATATTGTTAAATATTCTATTCATAAACGCCTCTACTATAGTACGAACCTCCTTTTCATCCTTAGCTTCATCGGCCGGTGCTTCATCTTCAGCCTCTTCATTTGCTGCTGCCTTGCCTCTTCCTTTAGCTGGAGTTTTCTTTTTGCTGGGTGTAGGTTTTACCTCTTCTTCATCGGCAGCAGTGCCTCCATCGACAGACGTGTCCAGTTTGCGTCCGCGACCACGTGCGCGAGTTGGCGTTGTTGCCCCGCCCGCAGGAGAATTGCGTGCTTTTTTAGCGGGTGGGGGTGTAGACACAACAGATGTTCTTGTGGGTGTACCGCGTGTGCTAGAACGCGTACGTCGGCCGCCCTCCATTTCGAGGGAACCTCCCATATTCTTCACTAATTCCTCACTTTCTTTTTGAGCACGTTCAATGAATGTCATACGTTTTGAAGGTGTACGCTTTGCCTAGAATGAAAAGGAATGCTTCGGTGAATAAAAAAAAGAGTTGCTTTACTCTAACTCTACTCTTTACATGATGCATATCAAATTTATATATACGATATATATTTCCCAAACATGGCTATGGCAATGGACTCAATAAATATCTTTGAGTATGTAGCTGTAATAATAATACTTAGCATTATCACTAATGAATTCCGCCTTTTGTGCGTATGTACACAAGTCTTCCAATTGGATTTGTTTTTACAATTTTTAAAAGATGCGATTCATTCTCTTATAACAGATCTTATAATAGGTTATTCACAAGTAAAGTTCTATTCAGTATCCAACAGGGATTGCAGCTACCTTTGCTTGGTCCACTCTAACATGACTAACGCTATTACTGTGGAGTTACATTAGCTTGGAGTTTTGAAAATAGTAATACAAACTTTTATCAATAGGATCGAGAGAAACGTCATAGATTTGCAGTCCGAAATAGTTTTGAAATTATGACCACACATTTAGACCTAAATTGTAATAAACTTCTACTATTTCAAATGCATTTAGTGAATGTACCTTTAGCTACAATTTACTTCTAGTATAGTCACACTAATAGCACAATTAATGCACTATAGATGGCATGCGAGTGATTTTGGCATATGTAATTTGCACCTGAAATAATGGACAGACGACTACATTTTCTATCACTAACTCATTTATTTATTGCCTACGATATTTAGTTTACAGATTTATAAATTCGGATAACAAAAGCAAAAATTGAAACAGTGTAAAAATAATAAAATAGGATGAAAAGAACTCTTTTTCAACCACAAATTTTCGTGAATGGCTTGGGTTCTTCGCTGCTACACCAAAATAGGAGCGGCAAAGTTGCAGAGGTGACTTACTATCATATACCGACAGAGCTGAAACAGAACTGGTACTATCTTTAGGAAAATATATATGTTTTTTGTTCCAGAATCTGGGGCATTATGACAAAATCTAGAACTTTTGGTACAAAAAATACTGCTTAAAATATATGAGACCTTTGTATGCGCCGACGTCAACATAAAGATGCTTATAAATTAGGCAATGGATAGGTCATATGTCGAGAATAAAAGACCTGATAGAAGATCTTTCCGAAAACATTCTAGGTGAATTACAGTGGAAGGGAGCATAGGAGGCATTCGCTATTGTTATATTTCGTGCCCTGTTTTCGATGTCAGTAGATAAGCAGATTATTCGGTCTCATGCGAACTACGGAAAAAATTACGTTAAACAAATTGCTGGAAATTATTCAACGATGGGTACAAAAATGTAATTTAAACAAAATTTCGTTTTGTGATTTATGAATTTTTTGTAATTCTTACTAGCTTTGTCATATTTCGCACTTTGTGACTGGCGAATTCTTAATGTAACTTTTTTATCTGGCAGCCAGTTAAGCTTACAAAAGTTTTCTAATTATTAGGAAAGCGATTGTCGAACACGTATTTCATTTAAAATTCAAGATTTTAAAAAACATTCAATTTTAAAGCATGTTTATAGTTGTTCAGTTGTTGTAGGTTTTAAAATAAATAAATAGTTTGGCAGGACCATATATTTGTAAATTCATACCAATACTTTTATTAACAAAAACAGTGCTATATTTTAGTTAGAATTCGAACAGCGAACCGTCATTTCTGTGAATATTTTTAATGTCAGAAAAAATAGCCATTATTTTTATTATAGCCAGCGGCACAGTTAATTTTCTTGGTGAAACTGCAATTTTTATTTCATTATTTCATTGTTCCTGATTACAGATGCACACGAAGTATAAACACATTAGATAAGTCAGATCTAAGTTTAAGATTTAAACACAATATTAAACTGACTAAAAATCTAGGTACAAGACTACAATATAAAACATTTGTACCTTCAATCTCTTAAAAGGTTTCATAAGAACTAAAGTTTTCAAAAAACTATTCGATTACATTCAAGAGTTTTAAATTTTTATTTGGTTGATGCAAAAGTTGATTTGATGTTGATTTTCCAAAAGTCGGTTATTCGAAAATCGTATTATATTTTTGAGAAAACCGGCATACGGTTTCGAATCGTTCCTCGATTTTCGGATTCGGTGTTGTATACTATAAAAACAATCAATAGTGGTGGGCTGAACTTAAACTAAATGTCGTCGACAATAAGCACATCCATTGCAACGAAATACCATCTATTTTTTTTTTTAATTTAATCCATCTAAAAAAATTGATTATAAAAATTATTCACAGATTTAATTAAATACGAGTATACACATGTTAGTTCTCTTTTGTTTCAAATAAGTATCCATTTCACCGCCATTTCAATTGAGGTGAATAAGAGATGCCTCCACCACTATTTATTTATGCAGACAAACAAATGTTACCACCTAACTTTATAGAAATGCCATCGGGCCTGGTTTTCTCAACATGCCAGCACGTATAGCCAACCAATAAGAAAAAAATATGGCCACAAAGCCGTCCAAAGCCAAAAAAATCGCACATAATTGATTTTTCGACTATATGACAGACGACAGAAGAATTTTTGCGCACACATTTCTGGTGCGCAGTAGAAGAAATCCTCCCGCCACCCCCAAAAGACCGTCACATATCCATCAGCACTGTACCACCAGCCAACCATGAGTATCTACTCAGAGATAATTTTCACAAAGTAGAAAACGGTGGAAATAGTCTACTGCAGATTTTCATTTGAACAAAACCGAAACGAGAACAGAAAAAAAGACTTGGATAGAATATAAAACTATAGAAAAAAGTAAGTAAAAGACAAATAAAATTAAGAAAATTAGGAAAAATGTTATTGAAATACACAGAAAAACTATAAAATTAATGGAAACGAGAAAAATTATTGCAAAAAGTTAAAAAGGAACATACTAATCTCGAAATTTATTCCCTGATATTGTGAAAAGCGAAATTTTCTTCGACCATTTTTATAGCCCTCAAAAGAAGAAGCATACGGGAGAGAACAATTTGAGCAAATAGAAAAAAAGAGATGTTTTTTGGCGAAAATTAACAAAATTCTTCAATTTGTTTTGTTTAATGCAGAATGTTAACAATTCTATGTCTTTGCTGCAGATATGTCATCAATATACATGTGTCTTTTAATGCAAAAATATGCAAAAAATAAAAGATTACATGACCCTTTCGAATGGAAAAAAAACACATTTCATGACAGAGGAATGGTATAGATTTTTTTTTCGCTTCCAACAACATTGGTGACCCTCAAAGAAAAAACTACAAGGGACAGAACAGAAGTACAAAATTGGTGGTGGTTGTAAAGTGTTATGTTATGTTTTAAGGTCTCTCAGGACAATAAAAGATTTCATAATATGTAATTGTCTTTTTTTAGGGCTTATTCGTCCCGCATACATTCGATTAAGTCACGCTTGTCGGTTTCAACTCATTACATTTCATTAAACTAAGGAAGTGACAATTATTTGTCCAAGTACGAGTATGGTCCATATTGAAAATGCGTTCGCACTACTTCTCAATACCCGGCCCACAATTCCTTGTCTAGACTTTTCCTGGTTTTTTTCGTGTAACTATTAAACTGCCATATGCTTAACTTTTAATCTCGCACTCTGTATTTCAACTCGATTTTGAAGCATTTATACACCCAGTTGTAGAGGACTGACGAATATGTCACATACCTTTTCAATAATTTTGCCATATACATATCTATACGTATAAGGAAAAACGACTCAGCTCGGAATTTATTGTTTTGAGATGTTAAGTGTTTTTCAAGAAACCTGCATTTTGGAAGTTTGTTATGTATTCGGAAACATAAACATCATAAACAAAAATAATATCAAGCATATTATCGCTCAAATAAAAACTTAAAAATATTTCGTTATTTTTAATAATTCGTTGTTTTGGAAAATCGGTACAACTTGTGAAGCGCCAAAATAAGTAAACAATAATAACGAATAAAGTCCTCTTTGACCTAACTCCTCTCAAGTCGTTTTTTCCTCGAGACCACAGATAAACACGTTTACTTTTCTAGTCTTGATTGTAATTATCGTAGTTTGATTGTAATTATTTGGTATCCTCTTTTTCAATTACAGTTAATCCTTCAAAATGTCTCTCTTAAAACGTTTTGACGATGAAGATCGTGA
Organism: Philornis downsi; assembly: GCA_019455685.1. Taxonomy (NCBI): domain Eukaryota; kingdom Metazoa; phylum Arthropoda; class Insecta; order Diptera; family Muscidae; genus Philornis; species Philornis downsi. The sequence goes on along the minus strand of JAHXMU010000104.1, from coordinate 2,331,847 downwards.
TTCCCAATATGGACGAGTATTCGCTGTGTCCGGTCCTGGTATATATTCAATCTAATCTTACCAAAAGAAATTATTGCCAATAACTTTTTCAATTTTATTTTAATTTGTTCTCCAGTCGTAACTGCTGAATGCATGTCAGGTTCCGCTATGTATGAACTGGTTCGTGTTGGATACTACGAATTGGTTGGTGAAATTATTCGCCTTGAAGGTGATATGGCCACCATTCAAGTATACGAAGAAACTTCTGGTGTGACCGTAGGCGACCCTGTTTTACGCACAGGCAAACCATTGTCAGTGGAATTAGGTCCTGGTATTATGGGCAGCATTTTTGATGGTATCCAAAGACCTCTAAAGGACATCGGCGAAGACACCAAGTCCATTTATATACCCAAAGGTGTTAACGTGCCTGCTCTCTCACGTACTGCTCAGTGGGAATTCAATCCCATGAATGTTAAAGTGGGCTCGCACATTACGGGTGGTGATTTGTACGGCGTGGTTATCGAAAATACATTGGTGAAACATCGCATGATTGTTAGTCCGCGTTCTAAGGGTACAGTGCGTTATATTGCACCACCCGGCAATTATACCGTGGAGGATGTGGTATTGGAAACTGAATTTGATGGAGAAATAACCAAACATACTATGCTACAAGTTTGGCCAGTACGTCAGCCCAGACCAGTGACCGAAAAATTACCAGCCAACCATCCCTTGTTTACGGGACAGCGAGTATTGGACTCATTGTTCCCCTGTGTACAGGGCGGCACTACTGCCATTCCCGGTGCTTTTGGTTGTGGAAAAACAGTAATTTCTCAGGTAAATACTAAGACGTGGAGTCAAAAATTACATGTGGCATAAACTAAAATGAGTTTTCTTTTAGTCTCTTTCTAAATATTCAAATTCCGATGTTATCATTTATGTGGGCTGTGGAGAACGAGGTAATGAAATGTCTGAGGTACTAAGAGATTTCCCCGAACTGACTTGCGAAATCGATGGCGTTACCGAGTCCATTATGAAGCGCACCGCTTTAGTTGCCAATACTTCCAACATGCCGGTAGCTGCCCGTGAAGCCTCCATTTACACCGGTATTACTCTATCTGAATATTTCCGTGATATGGGTTACAATGTGGCCATGATGGCTGATTCAACTTCACGTTGGGCAGAGGCATTGCGTGAAATTTCCGGACGTTTGGCTGAAATGCCTGCGGATTCCGGCTATCCTGCCTACCTCGGTGCTCGCTTGGCTACTTTCTATGAACGTGCTGGACGTGTTCGCTGCCTGGGCAATCCTGAACGCGAAGGATCCGTATCAATCGTTGGTGCAGTATCACCACCAGGTGGTGATTTCTCCGATCCTGTTACCTCGGCCACATTGGGTATTGTACAAGTTTTCTGGGGTCTAGATAAAAAGCTGGCTCAGCGCAAACATTTCCCCTCCATCAACTGGTTGATTTCCTACTCGAAATACATGCGAGCTTTGGACGAATACTATGACAAGAATTTCCCGGAATTCGTACCACTCCGTACTAAAGTTAAGGAAATTCTTCAAGAGGAAGAAGATCTTTCAGAAATTGTACAATTGGTGGGCAAAGCGTCTTTGGCCGAAACGGACAAAATCACTTTGGAGGTGGCCAAACTGCTGAAAGATGATTTTCTGCAACAAAACTCCTATTCCCCCTATGATCGCGTGTGTCCCTTCTATAAAACTGTGGGCATGTTGAGGAATATGATTGCTTTCTATGAGCTAGCCCGCCACGCTGTAGAGTCTACCGCGCAGTCAGACAACAAAGTGACATGGAATACTATTAGAGAATCGATGGGCAATATTATGTATCAATTGTCGTCAATGAAATTCAAGGTAGGTTCCAAATACATTCATACACATATAACACATAATCATCAAAAATTATTGTTTTTACGTTGTTTCTTTAGGACCCCGTCAAAGACGGCGAGACAAAAATTAAGACAGATTTCGAACAATTACATGAGGATATGCAGCAGGCTTTCAGAAATCTTGAAGATTAAAGTAATTTAATTTTAATAACGTAGAGAAAATTTGCAAAACCTGCTCTTTGGCGACCTCAGTTGAAAGAAAAACGTCAATGGGATACTTTGATTAAAAAGAAACCTGAACAATAATAGCACATAAAAGAGGTAAGTGGAGATGATCACCGATCAGCTTTTTTCTAATGCTAAATTTCTTTATCTTCCAGATTAAGTGATCGCCCTCCCATAACACAAACTCTATATTAAATATAAATTATAATTACTAGAAAATAATGTGTAATGGAAACAAAACTAAAATGTTTAGATATTTTTTGTTTAAATGTTTATTAATTCAACCAAAGGAAAATATTTAAACCTCAAAATGTTGTTCGTGTTATTCTCTTTTTATTGTATAGTTAACAAAAATACAAATTCTCATATGTAAAATTCATATTAACAAAAACTGCAACAACTACAACTTACTCTCAATCATACAAATATACCAATGAAAAAACGAGTTAAAATGTCATAACGAATCGAGTTATTAAACAATAATACATAAATACCTACTATACAAAAATATCAAATGTTATTAAACAGCAATAATAACAGAGTAATAAATAATTATGTATACCTAAATAAATTCTATTAATAAATTATATCCAAGTTACACTGAAAAGGTTACTTTAATTATAACAACATTAATCAGTATTTGTTAGTTCTAAATTGCACCGCAGCACAGTAGCCATTGCTCATAAATACATAAGCGTGAGCTTGACAGAATTTGTACATCTCAACGAATTTATGTTTAGATTAAATTGGAAGCAGAAGTGGCGCCACTCAAATGCGATCTGGAAAATTGTGTCGAACAACTGAATGTTGAATACGTATGAATTCTCATTTTGTGTCAATAATAAACTGTTGCATGGTATGTTTAAAATATTTAAACGCACTTGCCCGGCACATTCTGCAATAAAATTCACCAGTGATTTAGAAAAGTTCGTATGAAGTTATTTATCAGGTAGTTGGAATATTATTGGAGCCATTTAACACTGATCACAAACATGTTATTCTCGAGGTTTCAATGTTGTCTTTTTGGATGTCGTTTAGACAAAAGTTTAAAGACTAAACTAAAGACAAAAATGTCCTTAATTTAAACTTAGGACCAAAGTACAAGTTACTGCAGCTTTTGGACATCAAACGGAATGCAATTCCTGATTTTTTACTTCATAATCCCACTCAAGATTTAACATATTTAAAGCGAAATATTTGTCGAGTTTGCAAATACAGGGTGTCCGTCGGAAAGGTATACTACTTTGTTTATTATTTTTGATTAAATGAAAGAGAATGGATCTTATATTGATAAATGATTAAATAAAACAGTTATGTATGGAATACAATATCAGATAAATGTCCGCCTCTATTAGCCTCGCAAATGCAAGCACTTTTGAGTACATTTTTTATTACATTCTCACACATTTCGCGCGGTATTTCATTAATTTTATCACGAATATTTTGTTGGAGTTGCTCAAGCGTTCATGGTTTGTTTGCATAAACCTTTCTTTTCAGATATTCCCACAAAAAGAATCAATCAACATCACCATTTCTTGAAATAACTTGTTGTTGAAAGAGGTCTTGCAGTAATTCCATTGTAAACCTGGTTGTATGCGATGTGGCACCGTCTTATTGATACATGGTAATTAAGCCCAAAGCATGCAGAAGTAGCGTTAAAAAGTTTTCAATCGTATCACGATATCACTCTCCACTGACAGTTACCACTACCCCGTTTTCAGTTTCAAAGAAGTAAGGTCCAATGATTCCTCCTGACCAAATTGCGCACCAGATTGTCACTTTTAATGGATGCAAATGTGACTGATGAATAATTTGAGGGATTTCCATTGCCCAGAACCGACTATTCTGCTTATTCACGTTTTCATTCAAATGAAAATGTGCCATTATGATTTTTTCATGAATCCTATATGGAAACAAATGCAAATCCTTGTGCAAAATTGTGGCCAAAATTGTTCTTTGAAGACCAAGCTCCTGAGCACGGCGTCGAATTGAGGTTGATGGATTGTTTTGAACACTTTCTTGAGTAGCAGTAATGTTTTCAGCCGATCTTGCAGTACGTTGTAGTCCATGCTTGGCCTTATCAGCTACAAACCCTCCTTCTTCGTCTTGTTGGCACGTTGTTTCTCCCAAAAATTTCACGTAAATTTCTCATCGTCACTGTAACCGATGATTGATTTTGATAATGATTGAAACACGTTGGTTTATCGAATATTTTTTCATAATAAATGTGCCACGTCTCTGTTTCACGACTGCCAAATACGAACTGTAAAGACTAATGTTCACCAAAACGGCGGCAAAACAAAGTAGTATACCTTCCCGTATCTTTGTATCTTTTCGTCCAGTATATAGGCTGGTACTATGTTGAATTTTTGCAGTGAAACTCCATATAAATAAGTGGTCGCGAAATTTGAAGCTTATTTTTCCACTGGACAGTACTATGTTTTTTTGGGCACAAAATTTTTTTTAAATGGCAACGTCACCGTTCTTTATACTATGTTTTGCACGAGGAAAAATGTCTTTGACGGCCTTACCGACTATTTTTCTGCTGGTTTCCAACATGGAAATAAGAATAGTTCAAATTTCCACATTTTAATATCATCGATAATACACTGGTAAACTTGTGATATGAAATTGTAATGTAAAAATACAGAATTTTTTAATTTTACTGCTCCGATCTGTGTTGAAACCATTACGAGAAAACTACGTTTTTTTTTAAGAACAAACGATGACTCGTTGAATTTTTTCCTCGCGAAAAAAAAACTGTACTAAGCCTACATCACGAAAAAATTTCAATAATGAGCTAAATTTATGTTTGTTCTTTTTTTTTATTACAACGAGCATTTATGCCAAAATTATGTACCAGTTTTAGATTTATTAAAATGGCTCTTACTTTCCACGTAAAATATGGGTACTGACAGAGGTACATACCTTATATACGCTATATACATATGTCTTTGGTATATGTAAGTCTCTTTGGAAACCTAATATCAGTTTTGAAGCAAACATCATGTTGTATTTTTCTGAAGATATTAAAATGTTTTACAACATAATATGACAGTAAAACAAATTTTCCATACAATATAGCTTAATTGTGATGTATGATAGTTATGATGATGAATTCAAATAACAAACTACAGAAAAAACTACAAATATGTTACAATCAAAATGAATATTTATTATTTTTGATGGGAAAACCCTGCGTAATTACTTTCGTAAATAGTTTACAACATGGTATAGGTTTTATGCCAAGGTTGTTGAATCATTTCAAAATGATGCAATGTCGTTATCTTATTAACGTACTAATATATTAGTACTCATGCGGTAATATTCAAATTGGAAAACGATCAATCCCACAGCATATCCACGTTCATATGATTGGTTTGAAAGCATAAAATACTTTTCGAATTAGGAGACACCTAGCCACTTGCTAATTTTCTAAGATTTTTATTAGTCTTAAGAAATTTAGGTTTAGAAATCCTTTAACAATAAACTTATAAATTTAAAACTGTTAGACCTTTTCCGGTTTTCATGAAATTTGCGATTTGCATTTAGAATGATGAATTCGTTTTGATTGTTCCGGTGCGGATATTCTTTGTAATCTGTATTCGCTGTTTTCATTCTTAAAATGTGTCCTGCACAACAGTAAATAATATTTATGATAAAGTCTAAATGCAAAATCTATGTATTATTCATGGAAACAAGTTTCCCAACCAATTACCTTTTTTGGATTTGGTTATAGAAATTACCATAGAAACATTTGCATTTTCTTGGTGGAAGGCAGTGAAAACAGCATAGATTTTAAGGTACCACTTAGGTGAACTGGCCTTGATCGGATCGCGAGTCAAAGTAGAAATCGGGAATAAGAATATTACCGCCCTCGCTGCATACGAGTATGTCACTAGTTATGATAGCAGTCCAAGCACCATTTAATTAATTTCGGAATATTTTAAGGTTTGCGTTTTAATGAACTTTGCACAATTTTTTCCCTAAATATTAAAATGTTCTTTTAAGAATTTGGTACATTTAAGTCAACTTTTTCCAAAATAATCTACGAGTTTGTAGTTACTCTGAAAATTCGACTTTTAATGTACAAATTCGCATAGACTTCTTCTAAAACGAACTTATTTGTAAATGTTTTCAAGTGGGCCATATTTACAAGTGATCCAATGGCCTAATTGCCGTATAAGCATATTTTCGGAACAAATAATGTGTCCTGTATAAAAACAAAATACAAAATTTGTAGTATTACTTATATAAATCTAAAATTATTCAAGTTTCTAAATTCATATAATTATATTTGAATGACCTGCAACATTCGCAGTGAATTGGTGGTATATACGGCATCAGCGCGTGGTATATACGATACAAGGGCGCTAAAGGAATTTTTTGAAAAAGTTGGGGTCGTTCTCTTTTTTGTTATATAGGTATATTCAGTTCTTTAAATATAGCTTCTTCATTCAGGCAAGTTTTATCAAATATTTTATATTGTTTTTTAACGCATCCACCACTATGTAAGACAGGGTGCCCCCTTTGCCGCTTTCTTTTCTTCTGCTAATAGCATTTTCAAATTTCGTCCTCGTCTTCCTCACTTTCAAAATAAAAATGAAGGACTTTCTGCTCGACACCATCTAAATTAATCTACTCTAACTATAACTATTACTGTCACAAATAATATATGATAATAATAACATATGACTTTCAAAATTTGCGAAACTCTGTAGCCTATTTTTTTGTTGAAACAAAGTCGAAAATAAGCTATCAGACATTCCTCGCTTCAACTGTTTCCAAACTGCTACAATATCAACTGTTAGAATCTTTAGAATAGTGACTACTATTAGCCTAATACATTAATTGTGCCTAGATTTTGTTAAGCTGTTTTGATATCATTCAACGTAAACTGTTCCTCGCAATAAATGAGGAATCTTATCAAAAAGCAGAAAATACTATTCATTCTTTAAAATGAAACCAATTCAAAAGTATTATCAACCCAACTATCTCAAATCCGGTACACCAACAACTATGGGACGTCCTTGGAAATAAGACTGGCATTCGACATTGTGATAAGGGCAAGATCTTTTTCATATCAATCAATGTAATGTATGTTGTTGATGGGTGCTCTTTGCAGTCTCCTACAGGCCTATTAAAGACCTGGCAGATGTTTCAAGTGGTTGCTATTGACGATCTTGATAAATCTCAAGTGATATTCTAATCGTTCATTGGTTGGGAATGGAACAACGATGCTTAGTTTTATTGAAACTTATCGTTAAATAATGGCGTATTCTACAAAATATTGGCCATTAATTATAGAATTTTCAAATGTAAAGTTGTTGCAGAATGTCACCGATCTGTACTTGATATCGTATAATGAAAAAAAAAACACTTAAAAAATGCGCGCTCACTTAATTCCTAAATAGTGAATGATTAACCCAAAAATAACAAATACGGTCCAACAAAAATTGGCTACGTTGTAAACTAAATTAAGCCCGCTAGAAAGAATGTCAAAAATATTCGTATAAAAAAACATCGTCGAAAAACAAAATTTTCAGCTGCCAATAACTGTAGCATTATAAGTATTAATTTTTTATGAGAAACAGACATTTCTTACAACTCTGAGGAACCTTGTTCTCGCTGATTTAATGTCAGCTTTATCGAACAAAATGTATTGTTTCTCAGAGACTTGTGCGGAATGCTGTACAACGGAGATATTGCAAAATATCATATATAAACCTATACCATATATATATGTATACCGTATATACACCACATATATTATATACATTTATCAGGGACCTTCACGGAAGTTCAGTTTCCTTCCGGGTTTGGCATGGTAAAATTAATTAAAGTACGTAAGAAGTTTGTTTCTGATCCATACTCGAAATAACAAACAACTCACTTCATGCATTGATTCTTTTTTAGCTGAAACGAAATTAGAAGCCTACATTGATTCTGTTTCTCTATAGAAACATTACGAAACAGGTATTTAGATTTTAGAACCTAAAAAAGTTGTATGCTGTTTCGTTTCTTAGTCTGATTCAGAATTGAAACCAAATGTAATTTCATTTTAGGGAAGAGAAAAAGGGTCTGGCGCCAGGCTTAGAAAAATGTATTATATATAAATGCTTCAAACAATTTATTTTCTAAATTTACGATACCAGACTCTCAGAAATTGTCACAACTACTCAAAAATTTTGCGGTCTTTTTTTACATTAAAAATTTTCAAAATAAATACAAACAAAATGCTTCATAAACTTAATCAGGATAAAAAATTGTTTCTAATTTCGATTCGGGTGTAGAAATTAAAATCAAAATTTTTTATAATTTCGGATATATATAAAACGGAACCAAAACTCAATACAATTTCGTTTCGGTTGTCGGAATCAGAATGAAAACTTTATATATGTATATTATTTAATTAGGTTCAGAAACTGAAATAAAACTATTTTAGAGTTTAATTTCCTTTCGATGACCGTCACTGACGTTTATTAATCAGTTTCCATTTATGTTGACAGCACTACAATTTATGAGAGTCATATCAGCATCATGCGAAAAATAAAATACCTCAGAATAATTTCCTGACGTAACTTTCCAACATAGTTTTTACGGTTTGCAAAAAGAGAACTGCAAAAATTACGACGATTTCGCTTTGCAAAAACAGCGGATGTCTTATTTGTGCAGTTTTATGAAGTAATAGTCCAAATGAAATAAACGCTACATATTGTTGTAGATAAAGTTTTACTATATTCAGATAATTAATGCTATATAAAAAGTAATACTGAAAAGTCCGTGGGTAGTTATATTAGAATTATAACTATAACAAATCATTCACTTTTTATTGAAATGCACCGATTTTTAATTGTCAAAATGAACGGTTTTTTGAATAAAAATTATATTTCTATTCCATTTATTTAAGAATCTTTTAATTGTACTTTGTTTTGTTGCCCTTGTGACTTTAGCACAACTGCTAATCTTCTAAACATCCATCCAATATTTTTTTTTTTAAATCATATGAAATTTTACTGCCGTTATTTAAATAACTTTTAAATTTGTTGAAAAAAAAAAATAATTTTTCAAAAACGAAGTCGACCTTATTTTGGAAAAGCAATTAGCGCTTTTGAAACCCAGAAAAAATTATCATTCATTTGAACTTACAAATGGAGACAGCCCCAGCATTTTCATTTTAAGTTTGTTTTTCTTATTTTTGCATGCTCCATCGTTGAATGATTTTTCGTCAAGAATTTTCACGCGAAAAAAACGGTACATTTTAAAAAAATATTTTCCATTTTAATATTCTTGAATTAGCTAAATTTTAGTATAATTATCAATTATTATTGCATTCTTAATTTATTTAGTTTTATTTGCCTGAAAGAATTTCATTCATAAGAACGCTGGTTGCTTACTTTACTTCGACGCTCATGGTATACTCCCGCTAGTTTAACATTGCAAGGGAGCTAAGCTATTTCCTGTCCATTTAGGCAGCGAACCTCGTTTCTGTTTAACGATGTTACCCACTTAGTTAGATACTGGAAATATTTATGTCATAATGACTTTCCTTGTGGCTACAAGATATCAATCGAGGTGAATCAAAAATAACGGAAGAGGGTAGTGGAAATAAACAAGAGAAACGGAAAGGCAGTCAAAAGAAAAGCTCCAAAGGATGAATGCTGAATTTATCGACAACTGCATGCCAAATTAAAAATTCCATTTCGACAACAAACTGCCACTGCTGCCACATTTACACAATTTAAAAATTTGCTGGCAAAGTAGCGATAACTTATCGGCAAATGAAAATCGATATTATCAGCTGAATTTGCGGATGTAACAACAGTTTTTCATTAATGTTATTTAAGCTATAATGTAACTGAAATAATTATCTAACAACAATTGGCTGCATCTCTATCGATGTATATTTTCGAAGAAAAAGAGGAAATGGAAGTAACGATACAATATGTTATTGTTCAATTTCTTTTAAAAACATGATTGATTTAAAATAAAAGCTAAACCAAATTTTATTTCCAGCTTTTATGTTGTATTTCTTACAATAACCGTTCAATTCTTGCAGTTTGGAAAGGCGACAATTTGTACGGTGTTATTATACAGAACTGAAACGTTTTTAAAATCTCTTTATTTTGAAACAAAACATTGGAAATGATTTCTTAATAGCCCATCTTTTTGATGAACCATCTTTGATTACGCCAGCCAGAATAGCGGCAGATAGAGGACGTAAACATCGAGTAGACTTGTTTCTGTTTCGGTTTTACATTACGCTACTATACATTGACAAACTGTACTCCAAATTAATCACCCAAAGACTGAGGATTATCCGGCGAACAACCGGATATATGTACGATAAATACAATAGAAAGATGAACAAAAAAAATCACAAAATACTATTTATTCTGCAAAGTCCTAAGTGAGATTAAGTACAATCACTGGAAAAATACTACCGTAAAGTACGTACCGTTCTCAACTGTACACATTATGCACACAGAACTATTAAAGATCAGACATGGTTCGAAAATTGTTGTTTTCATTAAATTATAGTTTATAAAGAATGAATGGACCAGTTTTCTCCCGGTATTTTCCTGATTATGCCAGAAATGTAGTTTTGCTCAGAAACCACATGTTTATAAACTTAAAAGCATCTGTAAATTCGAAATTTCAATTTAGAATTTTATGAAATTTTTGCACAGAAAATATGAAATTGTTAAATTTGGGTTATTTCAAAAATAGCGTGTAATGTACAGCGAGAGGGTGACAAAATTAAAAATAATTATGTCACTCCCTATAAAAATTAAGAACAAAATAGGATGCTCATCCCATATGTGCTCACAAATGTCTCTATTTTACCCAGATATAACACGTTCGTCAAAATTCTTTTTCATCTGATGTCTCCCAAAACGACCAATTCGGACGCGTTTTAAGTGCTTTTACCTTTTCTCCCACATTTCGGACTCCACAGTAAATGGCTATTCTGAACATAAAGTGAAAATTTTTTTTTCAAAATGTAATCTTTTTAATTGTTAAATATTTACATTCTATTTTTTTTTTTTTTTTTTTTTGTTAAAACTTGGTTTGAGTTTTAAGATTTTGTTGCCAAAAAATTAAAATTCGTGATCACAAATAATAATATAATTGTACTCGATTGATTTACAAACTACTGATCATCCCTTTAAAAGTCGTATAATAAATATAAATAAGTAAAAGATATAATAAAATTATAATGCAAAAGAGTACGAAACTAATGCAAGGGTTCTTTTTATATCAATATTGGGAATACAGATAGTTGTTCATATTTCAACAGACAATTCTTCACATATAAACAGTGGGTTTGAATTAATAATTATCATGATAAGATAACGATAGATAATAGTGACGATAGAAATTCATTTGTACATTTTTTTAACTTCTTTGATTAAGCTGATTTTTAGTTTTTCGATTACTCTGTTTAAAATGAAAACAATAACAGATTTTTGTTTAATGAAGTGAATACCGCATAACATCTGGCAACACCAATCTGCCGTTAAATTTAAAATATCGGCAACTCATGGCCTGCCATTACCACCAGAACAATATGAGAACAGAAGAGCAAACAAAACAAAGCGCCAAAACAATGTGTCAAAAACAAAGTACAGCAAACACAAAACACATACAAAAATAACACGAAAAATAACGAATAAGAATACACAAATAAAAACAAAAAATAGGCAATGGAAACAAAACCAATAAAAAAAAACTGATAATAACTAGCCGAACGAAAAGGCATGCCTTACATACAACAAAGTAAATATCCGTTTAGTGTTTCACTTTTGGGAAGAAGGCCCCAATAGAAACAAATTCATACAACCCAATCGGTGTAGATAATGTAAATATATGTAGCACAGGCAGGCACATGAATAAACCACGCAATCTAAAACTTTAGCAGCAGAAAAACAAATGTCGGCAGCGGAGACTGTAGCGGGAGTTGGATGTAAATGTACGCGCGCACATGTGTGTTAGTAAAATATTACATTCAAAAAGACCACAAACAAAGATGTAAAACTGAATAATGACAACAACGTCAACAAACATTGCGATCAATTGAATAAAGTGCTATTTTTTGACGTAATTGTTGTTGCCGACTGACCAAGTAGTGACGACGATCGTGCTGTTGCTGCCTTTGTATGGCTGGTTAGTCGATCGTTAGGCCTGTTGATCTATGCATGTGTTCACGTAGCTACGTACGTTTGCTTGCTAGTTTGAAAGCTGTAAGTGGCTTTTAAACGAAGTTGCAAAAGATCTTTAACATGAACATGTAAAAATACACGATTTCCAGATTGTTCCTACACCCCTCGAGAAAAAAAACACGCGGGAAACCTAAATGCTGTCGGCGGCAGCAGAAATAACAGCGCCACCACAATCGACAACGGAGAGAACTTGTGTGCTTTCTGTTGTCGATTCCTCTTCTCGTTTAGCTCTTTTGTCTTATAATCACCGAGACACAATCACAAAACAAGAAATAAAAAGGCAAAAAAACAAGCAGAACGACTAACGAGGCGAAGACCACGACCAAACGAGGTAAACTTTATCGCGCAACCTTGTTAATTGGACAGTGTGTTGGACACATGCTATTGATATGACATGAACTCGGAATAAAATAAACTACTTACGGGTGTTTTCTTGGTTTCCGCCACCACTGGCGATGATTCCTCTGCACTCGCTGTCTTAGGTTTGGGCTCATCTCCCGGAACACCTTCGGTGTTTCCATCCATTGAAACGGGTACAGATTCGGCAATCGCCGTTTCAACTTTATTTGTAACAAGCTCCTCTGTTGACGCATCAGCAGGCAGCGCTGCATCTTCTACAGATGGCGCGCTATTTTGTTCACTAATATTCTCAACCTCAGACATGTTTTATTTTTTTCTTTTTATACGTTTCTGTTCAATTTCAATATATTGTGTAAATTCCTCGAGACGTTCACCTATTGCAAAAGTAAGAAATGCAATTCAAACAAGAAAACACGAAAAAATAGATATATTTCACTCTAGAGTCGGCGGCGTTCACAGCACTTCTCTTCTTTTTTTGGTGTATTCACACGAAAAAAACGTAGGCTGCCTTGGTTGTGTTTGAAGAAACTTCCACTCATGCACACGACGAGTATACCACACACATAAATAACTACAGGCACACAAACGTTTTTTTTTTTCTTTACTTTATTTGCTGGTTAATTTTTTCCCGTTCTTTTATTAACGCGCAAATCTAACGCACTTTTCTGCTATCTGCTTTATTGTATACGCCTTTAGATTAGTTTTACCTATTTTAATATATTGAAATACAGTTAATTTCAATGGTAACGAGTATGGTTTAAATGTGTAAACAAGTAAAATTCAGTGCAAAAATAAAATTTTCCACTTTAACAACGTAACGCCGCGTAGTTTTGTTCACACTTCACTCTCAAGTGGTGAATGTTGTGTCGTCCATGCATGGTGACATTTGATTTTTCACCTAGTCATAGTGTTGCATTTACTACGTATGCGTAATAGAGTTGCATTTTCGATAACTAATGAATTTCAAATGGCTTTTTATTTTTCGTTCCCAAACCCTTTATGATTTGTTCTTGTATATGAGCACCCAGCGAAAAAATTCTATAAACCCAATTGAATTACGACCCGATTGAAATGCTAGCCACAACCGGGCTAGCACACTATTTTTGCGGTCGTTTATTCACGCCACAAAATAACTAATTTCTATTTAATGAATGTAAAAAAAATTAACAAACGACTAGTATATGAGCGCTTTATTTTTTTTATTTTTAATTTATTTCTATTCAGGATTGCAATTTTAAGCCTTAAGGCCCATTAGATTAAATTACACTATTACAACATACATATCTTCTCCATAATCCAATAACAAATACATTATAGAACTTTACGATATTAATGTTATAAAAATTGTGTGTATCTTAATAGCATAAAAAATGATTTATAACGACAGTCTACTTCTCTTAGTTTAATTTTTCGTTTTGTATGTTTTTCGTCCTAATATACGGAATTTTAACTTTAACAGGTATTTACAGCTACTCTATAATATAAAGAAAAACTGAATAACAGATAAAATGGGAAAAGTTAATAACCACCAGTACTTTTTTAGAGATTTAATTAACTAAGTAATTGTGATACTACACAAGTAGTAGCCTAAAGAAAAATAATAATAATAATTTTAGCGATAATCATTTCCCCGTTCAGAATTGAAAAAAAAGACGGCCAGAATAATATCTGACGGCAATATAAATGAAAAAATAGTTTATAAGTGGATAATTATTGATGAGGAATATCATTGAAGAAAAAAATTTTAATGTGTTTGGAAGTTTGTTACTGTTCTATTCTTACTTGAAAAGATGTGCGAATATTAGGAAAGGAACAACCTAGAAATAGAGACACGTACACAAATCTAGAAGACAAAACAAATAACGTATACCACGTTTGAAATACAACTGGATTTTCTTTATATTGCTTTCAACTGTACCGGCATATATTTCAATGCAATAACTTATTTGCGACATTTTTAAACCATCTACTAATTTCCGTTTAAAATGAAGTGGAATTATTTAATCGGAATTATATAACGGTATGCAAATCAAATTAAGGCTTATCATCAGTTATAGCGCCGTTTTATGATTTGTTCTTGTGTATATGCTTCCAGCGAAAAAGATTCTATAAACACAATTGAAACACGGCCCGTTTGAAATGCTAGAAATTTGTATATTTGTAGGGAATTCGCTCAATTCAAATGAGAGCTTATCACCAATTATAACGCCCAAACATTTAATACTGCTCACAAATTCAGTGGCTGGCCCATTGTAAGACAAATTCAATTCAAATGAAAGAGAAACAAACAATACCCGCTTTTGTCTCAGACGATTTCACTTTAAGTTTATTTGAGGACATCCAAACAGAAAGACATTGGAATACATCGTCAAGTTTTGCCTGAATAACGTCATCATTGTGGTAACTTCCATTGAAAAACAGCTGAACAACATCAGCACACGGAAACAAAACTACTAAATAGATCACTTAGGTACAAATGAAAAGAATAGATCCAAGTACTGAAACGGACACTACTTCTGATTCGTACTACATTCGACGTCACGCCATTAAGACACACGCATTGCAATCTATCATATAAATACGAATACATAAGTTTGCATGCAGTTCCCCTAAAGCCATACAGTTGCGAAAACTTATGTATTAGACTGTCGTTATCGACTCTGTTAAAAGTCTTTTCTAAATCCAAAGAGATTAGAATACTTAAATTTTGGTCAACATTGAATCTGATAGATTTTGTTAGACCCGTCAGCAACATGGAAGTGCCTCGTCCACACTGCCCATCATTTAGCAATTTATTTTCCTCTATGTATTGCGAAATTTGGTGTCTCAGATTGTATTCAAATACATTGGAGAGCACGGATTATAAAGCTATTGGTCTTACTTTTTTTTTCAAATGTAGTATTAATGGCTTTCTTTTTAATTGAGAATATTTTGGAAGTTTCCCATAATCTTGGAAAAGTGGAAGTCATTATAATAGTATCAACTATGTGTAAGAACTAATTAGATAGGAATGGAAAGACAATCTTAAGACATTTTAAAGGATAGCCATCATCGCCAGCAACGTTTGACTTGATACAAGAAAATGATACGAATAATTCAAAGGCATCAATACAACAAAAGGAGATCATTACAAAAAAATGGCAAGAAATTATTTTGATCACCAATTACGTCAAGCTGGTTGAAGGTCAAAGCTGGTCAAAGAAATTATTCATTATTATTTCCCTGATTATTATCAACAAGTCCCTTATCACGAATTACGTCACATAGAGATTTCATATTTGAACAATTAGTCCTTTAGTCCAATTCCTCGCTCTACAGTAAATGTTCCTATTTTGTTCGCTTCTGTCTGCTTATGCTAAGTCGCTCATCGATTGATGGTAACGAATTAGACTTTAGCGTTGTACTCTTTTATTATTATTATTATTTTTTTTTTTTTTGAAAAGTCGTATGAATTGAATTTAAGTCAGTCGTTAATATACTTAATTGATTCTTCAACATCGGACGTGCTAAAAGTCAAAGTAAAATCCGTAGATAAAACCATTTCACACACTATTTCAGAAAATATATTTGTTAAATTTATACAATATTTATGAAATTTAAATATAAGAATTGATCTTATGGTTAAGGTTTTCGTTTCCAACGTCTCTAGCCCGTGTTAATGTTTTTGTTGTGCAAAAAACCTAATACTGACTGGTTTCTAGTTTCATCTACAGAAGTAAAACAAAAATGGTGCCTCACAGTGACCTGAAATCTATGGATAAAACGATGCCTGTAAATCAATACCGTGACACCAAGTTGTGTAATTTTTAGATTTGCATAATCTCCTGGATTCCAAAAAGAATATTTATTTCATATTTGGAATCGCCTTGAGCATAGCTTTAATTTAATTTACTGGTGGGGAAAAGTGGTATCAAAGCAAAACGTTGAGAGCTGGAGAACAATTACTTTAATAAATATAGAGATTTCTTTTTTTAGTTTTTCACTTTTTAAGAAATGAGACCACAGTTAACAAATTTTGACTTTTTATTTAGGATTTGGCGCCTAAGATGAAAAATTGCTTAAATGTCAAATATTTTGTTTAATAATTTCTCATTTCTTAATAATTTACTTTCACTTTTTCTTAAATTTTATTAAACACTGTAGGTTTGAACCAAATATTATTAGAAAATTCTTTGCAAGTATAAATTTAATCGCGGTTCTTGAGTTTATCACTTTTGTTAAATAAGCAAATTTGTATACCGCTTACTTTCATACAAATTATATATGTACATACATGCAGCTATAAGTAAGTGAATCATACAAATATAAATAAGAATAGCCCGTTCGTAGTTACAACGTAATACAGTGAGGTTCTTATTACGTTATATATAACAAATAATAAATCATTTATTCAAATTCAGTAAACCGTCAGCATATTGAAACTCAGGACTATTTTCATATTCGCACATATCCAGAGCTATCACACAAGATTCTTTAACCACTCGTTTTTCATCTTCGGCATAGCGGCTTAGTATGTCAATGCATTCATCTGTTGCAATAGCACCTAAAGCTTCGGCACACTCGTGTCGCACCATCTCATTTTCCAGGCGATCCTCGAGGTTCTCCTTCAGATGGGGTATGCTGCATGGCTCTTGCAATTGGCCCAAAACAAATGCGACCTCGTGTCGAAACAGGGCTGATGAATCTTTCAATCCTTCCGTAATGGCCAATACCGATTCTTCGGTGCGCAAATTACGCAAACTAAACATTGCGCGATAGCGATCAAACAAACTTTGTTTGGGGTCCAAATAAATTGTTCTTAGTTCCTCCACAGTTTTGTTCGTCGCAACAGGTGGCGATGGGTCCACAGAGGCATAAGGGTTGTTGTCATCAATATTTTGGCCACTCTGTAACCATTTCACACGGTCCAGAGCTATGGAACATGTCTCAGCAACTTCCACAACAGGATCACTTTTATACTTTTCCAACAGCGGTATTACCTCAGGGGCTCCAATAGCACCCATAGCTTCGGCAGCCTCATGGCGTACCATTGGTTCTTGTGACGTGTCTTCCAGAACTTTTGTTAAAATTCCCAAAGCTTGTTTATCTTGCATCTGCCCCAGGCAGTAGGCCAATTCATGTTTGAGCAATGCTGAATCATCAGAAAATCCCCGACTTATCTCTGCGATGGCATCAGCACCACCAAGATTTTTCAAAGTAAACAGAGCACGAAATCGTTCCTTCAAAGGGCGTTCCTTATTATTTAGAACTGACCCGATGGCTTTGACTTGGTCTTGCGTCACCATGATAAAAACTTAACGCTATTTCCCAGGAACGGAAATAAACAATAAAAAATGTAATGAATTACAGCAAAATGTTTATTTACTTCCAGCTCCGAATAAGCAGATTCCAGAGACTGCACACGTGAAGTGTTGTTAGTGATGTCATTTATGTGTTATCGATAACGTTTATATTATAGAATTGGATACGTATATCGTGCTTACACATGCACTGATTTCTCTAGTCTGCGGGAAAATCTTCATATACGTTTTCGCCCACTGTAAAAATGAGAAAATCGGAAAAGCCTTGCAGACTAGAGTTTCAAACCCATCAATGAAAACGGTTAATTCGCCGCCAAAAAACCTATTTTGGTACCATTCCAACGCCACCGATCTTGTCGGCAAAAATCAGCTTCAAATACCGCTATCTGTGAACCGGCGGTTTTTTACTCATTTACATAAAAAAAAGTATCTGCCCCGGTACTTTTCGTAGACATTTTATATATAGTAAAATATCTGGAAAGACACTTATAATAGGTGTCGGAATTTCATTTCGTGGGTATTTTTCATATGGATAAGTATATTCATAGGCATTCGTCATGCAGAAAGGTATTTTCATACTCAAATATATCCTCGAAGTAATGCATAGAATCAACTTTAAAATTACTGAAAAAACATTTCAACATAATTGCAATGTTATGATATTTAACTAGAGAACAAGCATTCAAGTAGAGAATTTCCGTAACTTAAATTGAAATAAATGAAAATTTCTGGAACATAATTGGACTTTCTTAAAATATAATCTAAAATAAATATATAATAAAATTTTAAATTTATTTTGCGAGAATTGTAAAATTTTTGAAATTTGTTGTTTTTAAACTATTATATAGAAAAAGTCAAACTCAAGCACGCAACATAGATAAAAGTATCAGTGAAGGTGAAAAAACAGTCCTCAGCTTCGACAAATAACTTATCGGAACTTTCAAATATTGTAAGCTTAATCTGCAAACTTATACAGTATGGACAATTCATTTGCATATTTCTGTTATATATCATCACCTTACAGCTCCAATAATTAAAATTTTCATACGACTTAGTTTGTAAGATTTAATTAACTTTTTTTAATAATAGTAATGTTGAAATTATTTCTGCTGGAATATATTTAAATGCTTTTGTTATTACCTTCAGCTCCGCTGATTTAAATTTGGATCGGTTAAGTTTGGTCACGATAGGTTTGGAACTCTGGTCATCACCACTAAGTTTTGAAGTTTTTTTTTGGTAAACAAACTTTCAAAGTTTTCCCATAAAAATTGGATTTCCAAAAAAAAAACGAGAACTCAGATAAATTATTTGGATGGGATAACTTCCTACAGGGGTATACGTGAATAATCGAAAAATACGCTACAGTTCCTGCTCTTAAGGGTTGTTGGGAAAAATTTGAATTTCACTCAAAATTTGAGCATCCATTTTTATTGGGATAGCGATTTCAGAGCCCTCTGTAAACAATTATCCGCATGATTTTTGTCTAGAGTTTATTAATGTATTTTTCTTATTGCTTGCCTAAGATTGTACTATGTTGTAGATGCTGCCCAGACGGTGCGCATGCAATGGTTGTCGTATTTTATCAGGACTGTAGAAAGCTGTGGTGCAACCCGGCCGCAGAGCAACATGATAACGATACGAAACACACATCGAAAGTGGCAAAAGAGTGGCTAACAAACAATAGGATTCAAATTCTTGATTGGCCGGCACAATCACCTGATTTGAATCCTATTGAAAACCTTTTTGGCATCCTTAAAAGGAGAGTGGCAGGACATCGGTTTTCCAACAAAGAGGAGCTATTCAACAAGTTGAAAACTGAGTGGAAAAGCCTTCCGGCGGATTGTTTTTATTCATTAGTTGCCTCGATGCCAAAAAGATGCGAAGATGTTATTAAAAACAAGGACGGATACACAAAATATTGATTTTGTTGCTATTGTTTTGCACAAGTGACTTGTAATTATGCTCTTTTCAATTTTAGATGAAAATTTGGAACCAATTCTCAATAATATATAGATGGCACTAATTCTCCAAAATACATACCAAATGAATATTTTGTTCCTTGATTTATATTCACTCATATTCGGTACCATACGTATAAAAACTTACATGTATGCACCTGTTTCCCGGCAAGTTTGTATTGTATTGTAACGTAAATTTTCTTACGCTGTACATTTTCTATTACTCTTTTAATAGCATTAGGAAGTAGTCATTATCTCCAGACGTACTTCGTGATTCTTTCGCTTGTGTTTGTATTCCTGCAAACCGTTCCTGCAAACACTCGCTTTATTTCTAAAATAGAAGAATGGACTCTGTTTATGCCCCAATATCCAATTATGTTGATTACAACAGTACTAATTTTTCTACTTTTTATAAATTTTCCAACATGTGATTAATTTACACCTTATAATAATAAAATACATTACAATTACACAAATTGTTCGTATATAAATTCAATATTCGCAATAGTAGAAATAACAAAACTTTGTTGTACATTTTTATGTGTAATTGTCAGTATGGATTGAAATCACAAGGTATTTATAAATAAATGAGATGATTTGATCGATGATTTAGGGCAGATAGACTTTTTGTCCATTATCTGAATGTGGCATGTGGATGTTGTTACACGTGTTCCTTCACCTAAGTTTCAGTTGGTTGGATTCTCCGCTTCTAATTTATGCCTAATTCATCAACCCGATTGTCTCTCGCGCAATGAGATTATAAACATTTATTTCGTACTTCAACTTCCGCCTTGAAAACTAAAGAGTTCATACACCTTCATAAGAAATACATATGTATTCGAAATAACGATATCCCAAAACTGCCTTAATTTTTGTGCATCTTCCTCTTTTTCTCATATAACAGTTCGTCTTTGATGATAACACATGATTCATGCTTCATCAACATTTCCGCCAAGTTCGCAACAATTTCCATTTGTTGCGCAACATACTTTTGTTCTCATCACTCAGTTTTTGGGACATCAGCTGTCAATAATAGCTTCTCTCCATATTTAATGTGTGTATGTAATGAGTGTATCTAATACACAACGCAAATGCAGCAACTCCGGCATATTGAAGCACCCCTTGCTTCGTGTATAGCTGTGTCATCCATTGATTTTCGTGTTACCGTTACAGTTGCCAGAAATATAAAAAATTGTGATATTTTTGATCAGTTGCTGCAACCGTTGCTTCGTGAATATCATTGATTATTGCATTTACTCGTTCAGTATGTCGGAAGCAAGCGAATAAAAAGGTTCGTGTGGAGTAAAATTAAGCGGAAAAAAGAGGAAAGAAAAATGGCAATTGCAGATAATGAAAACTTTATTAACGAATATAAACATTTGAGAGAGCCGTGTACTTTCATATATAGTAGCTCCGCAAATTTTGCTACACAGTACTGAGGTTGCGATGACAGTCGCCACGTGTGTATTGGACCAACAAAACGCGTTGCTGCAACACGTTGCTTCGACGGTTGCTTCGTGTGTATCTAGCATGACACTAGTGTAAGTTTTCATAGCGTCTAGCTTTATTTACTCACACAATGATGCCAGATTGCTAGTAACTGAAGATTGTTTTATTGTTAAGGCTGTTCCCCAACAACATGGAAACTGGAAAATCAGAATAATACTTTTGCTCATGTATACAAGACACTGAAATCGGAATGCCTTGTAATTCCCAGGTGTTTCAGAATAGGCAAAATGTAGACTTCCATAACAATAAAAATTAGGATATCTCCCATTTTTTTATTGATAACACATTAATTAAATTATTTATTAATGAAATATTTTTGTTTTTATTTTTACTTTTTGTTATGCATGTATTTGTAAACAGATGATGAAAGATTGTTTTTCAAGTAACCAGTTATCTCACCATGAATCGTGTTGTAAATGAATGCATGGTTGCTGTTTGAAATCAATTTTTTACAATAAAAAAAAAACTTTTCTTGTGAAGGAAGCAAGAATTCCCCCAATTGCTTTAATATTCTGCCATGGCTAACAACAGTGGTGGGCGCCCGAAGTGTTACCAAAATCACGCTGCCCTAGAATTTAAATGACAGTGCGCTCATTTTATGACAAAACGTCGATCTGTTATGTTGTTTACAAGTTAAAATAGTTATCGAAATGGGATTCAAACTCGACAGGGTTATTGCTTTGTATTTGGTTGGAAAATCGCATATAACCATTGTTAATAAGTTATGACATTTACGTGTAAACAAAATGTTTGTGTATCGAACCGTCACAAATTGCTGGTAGCATCAAAAAATGCCATGAAGGTGGACATCCAAAAATAACAACATCGTCAGAAATGGTTCGAAAGATGAATGACAGAATTCAACGTAATCCACAACATAGCACAGTTCAATTAACGAAATATGTCAATGTGTCTGCTCGTAGTATTCTTATGGAGCACATATTGAAAATGAACTATTATCGACGCTCTAAAAAATAAAAAAAGTGTAAGATTTAACAACTGCACCAGTGGTAGTTCGCTTAGCAAGAGTAAAAGAGTTTCAATCATTGCATGTTGATGGCGAGCTTTTAATTTTTTTTCTTTCTGATGAAAAACTTACCACGGTTCAGCAGTATGTTAAAAAAATGAAATTTTAAAATAAAAATCCTGCACGGTTAGAGTGTTAATTTGAAGACAATTTGGACCGCCGAACAGCGGTCCTTCATCTGGACGTCACCACTTGTTTTCATTGAACAGGATGCGCATTGAAATCAACACGACACGACGATCAACACGTAAACAATTCGGCAGAAACTTTTTGGCGTTTCAATAATACTGGCACCGTCTCATGAAGCGCGTGAAAGCCAACGTTTTTAGAGGAAAAAGTTGCCAAGCTTCACTTCTTTACAACAACCGTATTCCCCGGACTACAACCCAGGGAAAACTAAAGTATCAACTAAAAAAAGTAAGACGTTCAACGTCTTAAACATTGCTCTTCGCCGGGAATGCGTGCAGCATGTGAAGCCTTCCTGGACAGACTCGACGAACAATAATACATGGTTACATCGAACAATAATACGATTTTCTTAAAATTTGATATACTAAAGTTTTTAAATAAAAAAAATATTAAAATTCCCAAAAATTTTCAGCATTTTTAATAAGTAACGCTTCGAATGCCGACTTTTAAAATCCAAATTAAGGTTTTTTTAGTATTTTTGTTGTCTTGGTTTTTTTTATTTAACATAAATTAATACAAAAAATATTGTTAAAATTAAACTAAAATTAAACGAAAAAAGGGACAGTGTAAATAAAAAAACATAAACAAGTGATCGTTTAACAATAAAGGGAATGACATATTATAAAATAATTTGGAAAAAGGAGAAAACAGCGAAAGCGTTCGAAAATTCGAGTTAAAAAAATAATAAGTTACGTAAAAAATAGTAAAGACGTAGAAGTGTTGTAGATAAATCAAAGAAATTTTTTTATTTTTTTAAATATTTTTGGTTTCTAAAAGATTGTTATTACGATAAGGAAGGATATCATCGTAGCCATCGCTCTCGGAAAGTAGCACAATCTCCTTTCTTAAATACGCAATTGAGGGTTGGTGTAACGGACGTACTTCAACAAAGCATCGTTTTCCTCGCACACGAAGGGTTTCTTGTGATGACAAGCAACATCGTGCCAGTTGACGCCGTCATTGTAAAATTGATTCAAGAGCGCCAAACAGTTTTCGGGAGCACCATTTTGTTTGAATTCACGGTTATCGGGCTGGGGCAAGCCAATACCACCGGTGGGAGACCAATCGCCCTGGTTGCGTTCAGTGGTGGGGGCAAGTTTTTGCAAAGTAGCAGTCCAGAACCAGCCATTGATGTTGGTGGGTTGTAAATCGGCACGTTCGCAGCCCTTGAAATCACAGATACGGCCAGAGGTCCAGATATATTTGACCTAAAATGAGAAAGAGAGGGAAAAAGAGGGATATGAAATCTATGTACAAATTCAGAAAATAGAGTAGTAGTAATGGTTGCAAAAGGCCTAACGAATGACCTTAGAAATAAAAAGTATTTGGAAATAAAAACAAAAACGAATTCTTTTTAGAAAATGATATTCGCAAAGAATATTAAATTTTCCTTAAACATTTTCCATTAATTTCCATTTGATATTAACCAAATTTGGATGAAAATATTAAACTCGTAGCTATAAATATGTAAAAGTTATGTTAAACTTTTAACTACACAATTATTTATTACCATACATTTATTATTTATTGCATTTTGAAAAATTAATTAAATTATCTTATAATCATGTAAAATCGTATCCAATTAAAGGGAAATTATTTAAGTTTCTGTCAGAAAATTGTTAAAGATCAATAAAAGAATTACAATGTCTTAAAAATACTGGAAGAAGAAGAATTGCTTATTTTATTGTAGAATTTTTGTGAAATTTTTGTAGAAAATAAATAAAGTTTGTAGAAGAGAGTTGTTAAAACTTTACATATAATAGTTCTTACAATTTCCAATAAAAATTTAATAAGTTGTTTGTATGAAATTGTTAACATTTTTGTTTTTCGAAAGATTTTATAATTTCTTGCAGAACATTTGTAAATTTCTTTAAATAAATTTGTTAAGAATTCTTATGGAATTTTCTAAAAATCTTATTAGTTAAAACTGTTTGAATCATTTTAAAAAATAGTTAATAGTTAAAAGCAGAAATTTTCCTAATGAAATTGGAGAAACAATTTTTTTTAAAGCAAATTATGAAAATTTTTTCTGGAATATTTTTAAATTTTTAAATTTTAATACAAAATAAAGAGAGCTTTCCAAATAAAATTATTACTACATATTGCAGAAAATTTCCAACCCTTCCTATAGAAAATGTTTAAAAAATGATTAAAATTTTTTATAGAAAACTGTAAATTTTCTTAAAAAAATTTTAATCTTACTTTACAAATTCTTTAATTTTTTTTTACATTTTCTTATAGAAAACAATTGCAATTTGTTAAGATAATTCTTAAGATAGTGGTTGAATTTTCTTATAGAAATTTGTTAATTTTCAATTGTAGAAATTTGTTAAAATTTGAGTTTTTTTTTAATAAAAATATTAACAAAATTTTTGAAGAAAACTATAACCTTGTATTAAATTTTTATTAAGCTTCCCCGAATTTGCAATAATACGCAAAATTGTCCGACAGAGAGTTACTAAATTTTCTTATAAAAGTTCTTTAAATTTAATTTTTTATTTAAAAATTGTTAATATTTTCTACAGAGATTCATTGGATTAATTTGCAATAATACGGAAAATTGTCCTACAGAGAGTTACTAAATTTTCTTATAAAAGTTTCTTAATTTTAATTTTTATTTAAAAATTATTAATATTTTCTACAGAGATTCATTGGATTCATTTCCCGAATTTGCAATAATATGGAAAATTGTCCTACAGAGAGTTACTAAATTTTTTTTATAAAAATTCCTTAATTTTAATTTTTTATTTAAAAATCTATAATATTTTCTACAGATATTCACTGGATACTCTTAAAGGATTGTGTGGAAGTTATTCGTTTTCGTAGAGAAAGTTGTCAAAATTATTAGTGGAAAATTGTTCGCATTTATATAGAAAATAAATTAAAGAAAGCTTCTTAAAAATTCAATTGAATATTCCATGGAAAATTGCTACAATAGTTGGACGTTTTTTAAAGAAAATTGGCGATATTTTTAAAAATTTCTTGCAGAAACTTTTTAGACTTTTTCATATAAAATTTGCTTCGGAAAATCATTGTATTCTCTTATTTTGTTAATCATCCTTACAAAAATGTCCTAAACTTGATGCTATAATCAATTAATTATAAAAATTACTTGCAGGAAATTGTTACAAAGTTCTGAGGTTTATTTTATAAATTTGATGGGTTTTCTTAGAGAATATTATAATGATTCTTTTAATCGATAAAAATTCTTTTTCAAAGTCACCAGAGCTTTTCAAAAAAAAAAAAAACTCTTATAACTTGTTGTAGATAATTGTTAAAATTTCTTATAGAATTTTTTTTTTTGTGATTGGTTATAGAAAATTGTTCAAACTTCCTACAGAATTTTGTTAATCTTTTATATCAATTAGTTTAGCTTTTTAGAGAAAAGTCTGTAAAATTTCCTAAAAGTCATTGTTGAAAAATATTGGATTTTCTTATTGGAAATTGTTAAAGTTGCTAATGAAAAATTGTTAAACATTTTTTGCGGATAATTGTTATATTTTATTATAGAAAATTTTTAGAAATTTCTATAAAAAAAAATTATAAAATCTCCAGGGAAAATTGTTGCCTTTTCGTTCTTATGTAAACTTCTGATAGAATTTTTTTATAAAATTTATTGTAGAAAATTCTTAATTTTTCCTGCTGATTGTTGATAGGATACTTGTAAAATTCTCTGAAAAGTCGTCAAAGTTTTTTTTTAATGAAAATAAAACTAGTTTATCTACAAAATGTTGAAATTTATTCTAAAAAATTGTTAACATTTCTTGTAGAATATTTTTATAAGAAATTGAATAAAATTATTAAAATTTCCACAAAGAACTGAATTTTCTTTTAAGTTAAAACTTAAATAAAATTTATTAATTTTCTTATACAAAGTTTTTATATATTTTTTCCGAAAGTTTTTATAATTTCTTAGAGAAAATAGCCAAGTTTGAATAAGTTTTACAGAAATTTGTTCAAATTTCTATGAAAACTCCTTTGAAATTTATTTTTTTCTTACACAAATTTGCTTAGCTTTTCCTACACAAAGTTCTTTTATATCTTTTCGAAAATTTTTGTATTTTTTTTAGAGGAAATTGAGAGAAAGAAAGGAAATTGAAGGAAATTTGCTCACATTTTTTATGAAAACTAGAAATAATTGTAGGCTTTTGTTAAATTTTCTTGCTGAAAATGAAATTGCTAAATTCTCTTCTTGGAAATTGTTTATATGACTTGCAACGAATTTGTATTTTTTTTAAGAAAAATATAAAGCTTTGTTATTTTTTCGCTCTCAAATTTAGTTTTGTTTCTTTTCTTTAGAAAATTTACTTTCTCAAGTTGACTCTAAATTTAAAAGTTTTTAACACTGACTTATGGACAAGTAAAGCATTCATTTTTTTTTTGATATAACGCAAAAGACGTAGACACCAAACATTTTTAGAGACAAATCCTATGAAATTGCGATGATGGTAAAAAATAACAACACAACATGTAGCAAATATGAAATTTACAATGAACTTTTAATTGGACGCCTACACTTAACGCTTTGTTTAACTAATGATCAGTTAGGGGGTACGTTTCCAACAAATCATATAAATATTTTTATAATTTATATAAATTTAACACTTCATAGTCGAAGAAGCATGTAAATATGAAGTCATTAACCGTTCATATTTTTCACTTTTATTTCCATCTTTTGTATCAGTTAATTTTCTTACAATCCGTTTTTTTTATTATAATGTTTTCTTCGTAAAGCTCATTATTATTGTTGTTAAGTACCAGGCGAGTGAAGAGAAACAACAACATGCATTGACACCGTTCGGTACCAGCATAATTTTCATATCGTTTTTGTGTAAACTTTGGCTGTGCACAAAATGAAATATGAAAATAAATGCATGTGCACGCTGAGACAGCCATACCAAATTTATAAAAGAAAAGTTTTGAATACCCATTCAGATGGGCCAATGTAACCGACCAAAACGGAAACGTCCAAAATTGAACGGAATTTTATTTAAAGGAAAAAAGTGGCCTTCATTGAAATCATGACACAAACTTATAGGTGTGCGTCTTTGACCACAAAAACGAAAATTGTCATCACTTATTCGGTTATACACCCTCTTAGACTTCCCTTTCCACCATTTAGTGTTTCAGACCGTAACGTGAAACCGTTTAAACAAAAAAGTAAAGAAATGCATTTAACTGGGGGCTTCACCTTTGTTGTCGTCGGTGTTTCGCTTTAACAAAATCAACACAATAGCAAATACGAAAATGTCACTTGTTGTTGTTATTGTTGGTCTATAATAATAATGATAATAACGATTTTTTATTTCTACAATACTTTACAGTACCATCAACAGACACTTTCTCTTAAGTGTTGCTTGCTGGCTGGCTGCTACAACCGAAAACTGCCGTAAATTTGCTATAAATATGGTATTTACCTAAGGTTTCGGTAATCTCGGTATTGTTGTTGTCCATGATGTTTATTATTCAGTGTCATGCGTTTGTTGTTTTGTTTTATTGTTGTTGCATTCTGTTTTCATTTGTCATAAAGAACACTCATAAAGTTATGGGCTCTGTCGTGTCGTTTTAAAAGTGTCTTAGGTTAAACCCTTTTTTAGATTAGCCAATTGAACATAATGTGAAATTAAGGTTAATTACAGTTTTGTAGCGTGTGTGTGTGTGTGCGTATTGTGTGCTAAGTGGTTGGCACATAACAGCTGCGATAGGTAGCTGGCACTTTTGTCTTAAGTCTTTTGATTTTGTTGATGGATATTTTACGACGAATTGAATTTTTTTCTTACCAAGAAAGCAAATTCATTTATGGACAACTTAAAACATATTTAAATGAAAATAAAATATTTTAAAAAATAAAACCTTATTTTAAATAAATTGAATAACTGCTATAGAAAATTATAAAATGAAATTTTAATTAGTAAATATTAAATAAATTAAATAAAATTAAATAAATAAATATAAATAAAATAGTAAATAAATAAATAATAAATAGATATATTATGAAAATCCAAACTTATTAAATTTGCTACTACAGATTTATGTTCAAGAAACTTATAAAGGGTGTCCAAACAAGAACGCAAGATTCAAATGACTGATGCAGCAATTGAACATCTTTCCATAATAGGAACATCTTTCCATAAAAATTTGTATTTTTCAAATCATCAATACATATTTGAAAAAGCAACGGACGGAGTACACTTCCCTGTGGGACGCCACACTTTACTGGTTTAAAATTGCTTGTACTTTGTCCAATTCGCACATAATGTCTTCTATTTTTTAAGAAATCTTCTACAAGTTGTATTGCTGACTCTTGTATGCGAATGAATCTAAATTTTTTAATTAAGATTGAATGATCAACTAGGTCAAAGGCTTTCCTTAAGTCAAAAAATTCCTGCTACTCCACTAAATCCTCTATCAAGTTCATCACATATCTCATTAACCACACCAACTACTGCCGCTTCCGTTCCATAACCTTTCCGAAAACCAAATTGCCTATGAAATATTATATCATGTTTTTGCAGATAGTTAGATAACTGATTAAACATGAGTTTCTCAAATATCTTACTTATATTTGACAACAAAGAGATGGGCCTATACATATTAACATTTCTGTCATCATTAGCCTTTGGTATAGGTATAATCTTGTGGATTTTTAAAATATCAGGAAAGCTTGAAGTTTCAACCATACTGTTAAATATCCTGGTCAATATCATCGATATAATAGGTTTCCTTGTCAACAGCACTTTAATCGATATTCCATTATGTCCACATCCTTTACATTTTGGCAAGTTACTCAGAATTAATTCTACTGTAGTAGTATTCACTTTAAGAAGACTGAAAGTCGAACCACTGTATGACAATGTTCGCAAGTTATTTATGTCGTCATCAACATTTACAACAATGGTATTACACAGACTTTTTACAGTGTTATAAAAGAAGTTATTATAAGCTACTGCCTTTTCCTTCTCCGACAATAGCCGTTTGACGTTTTCATCTGCCAGCTGACAACATTTAACAGGTTTCCTTCTAAGGTTCCTTATTTAAAAATCTTGATTTCGCTAAATATAAAAATACAAATTGTTAGATTTTGCTTGCGTCCTTATGATACCATTGCAATAGCATTTAGTTGTAGTTTGAAAATATATTGCTGTCTTCCCAATTTTATTAACAAAACATCTAACATATTTAGAATTCCAGTAATTAATTCGTCGTTGCACTTTAATAATTATTCAAATAAGTTAATTAGATTACGGTACTGCATTGAAACCTCATTATCATTTCAATCAGTTACAGTTTACAAATAAAACAAGAAATATAATAAATACATAAATATTAAGGTATATGTACATATATGTATATATGTATATAGGTATATATATAGGGTGATTTTTTAAGATTTAAGTTTTTCAGGTTGGCAGCACTGGTTGATAATGGCGTAAATGGCGTATACTCTGCCATTTCATCATGGAAAGACTAACAAGCGAGCAACGATTGCAAATCGTTGAAATTTATTATCAAAATTCGTGCTCTGTGACAAATGTGCATCGTTTGATACAACCATTTTATGGTCGTCATAATCGACCTGCTAAATCAACAATTCGTGCTATTATCTCCAAATTTTGCATCAAATTTACTTTGTTGGACACAAAACCATCAACTCGCATGCGTAGAGTGCGTACAAAAGAAAATATTGCAGCCGTAGCGACCAGTGTTAATGACGATCGTGAAATGTCAATTCGTCGCCGTTCTCAGCGATTGGGCATGTGTTACTCAACCACAAGGAAAATTTTACACGTCGATTTGGGTTTGAAAGCCTGTAAAATTCAATTCACGCAAGAATTGAAGCGGAATGACCTACCGTAGCGTGTAATTTTTGGTGAATGAGCCTTACAAAAAATCCGCTGCTTTATCGAAAAATTGTGTTCACCGATTCTCCTTGCTGAGCAAGCAAGAATGTCGCATCTGGAGTGATGAACAGCCACATGCCACACATGAATTACCGATGCATCCCGAAAAAACGACAATCCGGTGTGGTTTATGGGTTGGTGGCATCATCGGTATATTTTGCTTCAAAGACGACCGTGGAAGAAACGTTACCATCAACGACGAACGATATCGATGACACGATTTTTTTTGCCCCAATTGGTTGAGTTGAACTTGGTTGACATGTGGTTTCATTAGGACGTCGCAACATGCCTTACTGCTCGTGAAACAATGGATATGTTGATTGCGATTTAACGCCTCTTGATTATTTCTTGTGGGGTTATGTCAAGTCGTTAGTCTATGTGGACCAGCCGAACACTATTGAAGCCTTACAGGATAACATAACACGCGTTATTCGTGAAATACAGGCCAAAATGCTCGAAAAACTGATGAAAAATTGGACCTTCCGAATGGACATTTTGAGACGGAGCAGCGGACAATATTTACATGAAATTATCTTTAAAAATTAAATGGAAAAGACCAATTTATCGATTCAAATTTCCAAAATTTTAACATATGATACAAATTTGAGTGTTTTATTCGATTTAAAAAAAAACTACGATTAAAAAGTCACCCTATGTATATATACATATATATATGTATACATATATAAATACACTATCGAAGTGGTAGGTTGCAAATAATCCCTATAGAGTCACGCTTGTTTCCTAAGTCTTTTGTTTCTATGACCCTGCTACTAACTATCAAACTAACAACAGCATTTATTTCTTATCTCCTTTGTCTGTTTAATGATTGTTGAAACCAAAACGATCATAAATAAATGACAATAATCACTAAATCATCAAATCATTTATTTCAAAATCATGTTTCACAGTTGCCATTAATGGCAAGACTAAATTTAAATGTTAATGGAATGGGGAAAAACACCATCATCTATAAGACATTCATTCATAAAACCGTGATCATGTAAAACTTGTATCAACACATGTATGGTGATAGGAAAAAATGTGATATATAAATAGTATACAGGTGACATATATTTCAGATATTTTAGTTTCAAATAATGTAGCTTATGACATATTTGCCTTTTGTGAACGGTGTATTTAATTATTATTTGTCATATTATTTTGACATAATGAATATACAATTGATCGGCGGAAAATTATGAGTTTATTTTAATTATAGGGATATGTTGGAGATATCGATTAACTTTATTGCATTTTCCTTGTATGCGTAAAATAACGATTTTCAATCTTATACCGAATCAATGTATTCACTTATACAGTGAAAATAATTTGTGTTTTTTTTTTAACATTTCTGAAGAGAGTTTCTTGTTTGCGTCGTCTCTTTACAAGCAGCATTATGTAAAATATTTCGTTTAGTGAAAATAACTTGTTTTTTATGCATTTCCGCCTTCACTTTTTGTTATCATTAACCAATAATAGTTTTCAAATCCATTATCACTATAAATTAAGAGGTTTTTAACGAAAGTATTACAAAGTAAATGTGTAAAGATAAAGATTTCCTTTGAAATCTATAAAAATATGAAAAATTATTAAATAAATATCACAAATTTTGGCAAATGTTTATTGAAAGCTCCATATTAAATAAAATTTTGCTGTATAAATAAATTATTATTTTTTTTCATTTTCGGTAGAAAATTGATTATGCTGATGTTCACAAATTTTGCAAATGTTTATTAGATGCTCAATATTAAATAAAATTTTTCTATATATTAAATAATTATTTCCCATTTTCGGCAGAAAATTGATTATGCTGATGTTTATTGTTTTTGGCATGATAGAATATTGTGATATATGGTATTGGAACATGCGGTTGACCATTTCTCACTTATGAGATGTAATGCAACGAATATTAAAAGTGCCTCAATCTTTTACAAATTTGAAGGTCAATCGATCGTCTGTATGTTACCTATGAAGTTCAGTATCACGAATGGCTGTAGCCAAAATTTATTTATAATTCGTCGATCACAGCGCCAAAATAATGTTCCGTTTTCTTATCAACGCCATATGGTGGTCTCAAAAGCAACTTTTTTTATGTTCCTTTTATATATTTGAAATATTTTATATTTAAATTATAATATCGAGTCACTTATTAAGCTTTTAGTTTTCAATTTTTTTTTCTTCGAAAACAGTATTAGAGGTTTAAAAAGATATTAAGGAGTTGTAATAACTTATAAAGGTTGTGTTTTTGCACACCAAAGTATTCTGATTATGGAACTACAGAAGTTATGTTTCCAATTAAAAGTAGATGATTTTTTATTATTCTCGTTTTCATGATTAAAAAAACTATAACTCTGAAATGCTATTATTATGTAGCAAAAAGACTATTCTAATATTTTTTATATGGTAGTTTATGATCTATTAGTAACGATACATTTTCATATGCAGTACACTTACTGACAATAAACATACTCGTTGTGGTGACACAAAAAGAAAGTAATGAATTGAGTTCGCGGGTCTTGCGATTCAATTGATTAGAAGCTGGTTAGCAGAAGACAATTTTCAAGTCTCAGTGTTTTTGAGTTATTACAATTTTAGCTCACGTGACAATATTTCAAATAATTGTCAACACACGTACATATTTGGAATACATTTGCATTCAAAATTTATTTATTTTTTTATGTAAATAATCAAGACAATGTGAACATTGAAGTATAATTTTGGATAATTTTAAGTGAAAATTGTCAAAACTACAAAAGAAATTTAAAATTAAAAACAAAAATATAATAAAATATCGAACATCATATTTAGTGTTTGAAAATTGTAATATTTGTTTAGAAGCAAAGTGGAATTTGAAGTATAGCTTTGGATAAATTCGATATGGGAGTGAAAATTGTGAAAGCTGCAAAATAAATTTAAACTAAACAAAAAATATAATAAAATAGAAAACATCAAATCCCGTGCTTGAAAATTGTAATATTTGTTTAGAAACAATGTGAAATTTGAAGTATAGCTTTCAATAATTTCGATAGGTGAGTGAAACTTGTCAAAACTGCAACAACAATTTAAAACTAAACAAAGTTATTTCTGTATTGCAAAGAAATGTGGTCATATATTTATTTTGATACGAATATATATGAATTTTGAGACTTCAACTACCAAATTTAAAAATACCTATTATTAACATTTTTTGACTTTCTATCTTTTTCTTAAGCAAATATAGTACGAAAAATTTTAGAAAATGAAAAATTTACTATTTTGTTGTCTTTGTTGAGGGGAATTCGCCTGTCTCTTCTCTTTGCAATCAGAGGAAGAGAGAGAGAGAGATATATAATCAAAATGGACTTCCGTTTGGAAAATATGTATATCTTTTCATTTCCCCTCCTTTTCTAATTGCATGCTCCTTACGCTATGCAGCTGTTTCTGTTCATCACTCATAATATTTAAAGAAATCATTTGTATGCCATCTATTGTACATTAATTGTACTATTCTGGATATGTTATCAAGATGACAGGTATAAGGCTCTATATCGATAACATAGACTAAGATAGTCTAATACCTTTGTAGTGTCTATTTTGAATACTCATTTAGGCATTTTATAAATTTAAATAGGTGGTTTATGGTTTGCCGTCCGTTAGAAATATGTTAATTACAATTGTAATAATCAATTCTCATAAATATATGAAAATGTTTATAATTTAGTAGTTGATCCGGTCAATTTGTTTTCTATATGAACCAAAAAAATCTAGTAATTTTCGTCATGTCTGAATCAACTGTCAATTTAGATATTTTCATAATGACAAATTTCTTGCTATTCATACAAAGAATAAATGATTTATGCGCTAATTGATTTACTTTTCGGCCCGCATTGCATGTCCCACCTTCTCCCGTTAAAACCGCATGTTGCTATCTTGGAAATTAACCAGAAAACAACTGGAAAAACAATGAACACCATCAACATATTCTGTGGCAGGTCAGGGAAAAAGTGAACCACTGATGTTTCCAGCTCAAATTATGCGCCAGAAACGTAATATGTTGTGGATTTATTTATCAATAATTGCTTTTATAGATTAAAATAAGCCTCATCATCTTTATCTGAATTTCTTTGAACAATCAGTATCTATGCATTGTTATTCCATAGCTTATTCTTCAACTTGTAGGTGCCACACTGTTCTTTTTCCCCACAGCAGCACTTTACCGACATAAAAAATCCATTGAATCAAATCTTGGGGATGTTTGCGGAAACTCTTTACATATATTTATTCTTCTTCCAAATGTTGTTCAGTTTTCATTAGTAGTTAGAAATAAAAGAAGCAAATTCTGAAAGCAAAAGGCGTATAAGTGAAATATATTTTTTAGGAAGAGTTCGTCTCCCAATTTTTTTTTTACGAAATTTAAGAAAATAGACAAAATGTTTTTTCCGGTTCGATATAGAAAACCTTAAATATTTTCCCACTAGTTCCTTTTCAAAAAAAAAAAAAACTACTTCGTGTTCGCCTTTTAAGACTTCTATTTACATTTGCTTATAGGTTTGTGATTACTGGCACTAACGGGTGTACGGTTTAACAGGGAAACTCTCATATACCTTATCAGTTGATGTTACTTTAATTACTCCTTTCTAAATACTAAGTTTTGTGTTCGTCGCTTAAGTCTTTTGTTTGTATTGCTGAAACACTGTGTGTTGCGACCTATTGCCTGCTCATTTAAATAGATATTTTGTAGAAATTATTTTGCATTTCGATTTGGATCATAAAATGTACTGCAAACATGTGCAAGTCGGATGCATTTTATTTTATTTTTTTGTTTTTTTTTTGTGGCAATTACGAAAGCTTTTCGTTGGTCTTTTATTTTGGGAAAACCGGTGTTTGTTTTCATCATTCCTTTAAATTTTATGTATTTCCCGCTTGAACGCTTAATCACATACACTGCAATTTCTTTTCGCCTACATCCTATAAAGTTCAATGTAAGTTTTCTTGTTTACGCTATTGATGAGCTTTTTTCGTGCATCCATTCATAGGGTACCGGTACCACAACCAGCACCAGCCGCAGGAGCCGGCTCATGCAACTGATACATTATGTAATTGTATTTGTACACATTTGTTGCATGGCTAATTTCGTGTAAATTCTTCAATTTATATAGCACGCCAACTCTTTTGGAAAACCACTCAGTCGGGTTCAGAGTATGTATGTTGTACGGACTGCAGTTGAACCATTGCAGAAACCAAAAAAAAAAAAAACTGAGTTAACCACATTTTATAATTCTGTTATCTTCATCGGCAGTGGCAGCAACACCATCGTCATCATTAAGAGGATTTCATTGTTGTCTATGGCTGCTGTTGGTTTATTTCTCTTTTTTTCTTTATTACCTGCCGGGGTTCATTTTGTATGCAGAACATGTTTTCTATTGAAACCGAAAGTGTTCACACTTCCATGCATAAGTATATGTATGTACAAACTACAGAGTAAGTCAACCATTTTTATATGTTGGTGTATGTGTGTGTTACGCATTTTATAATTGAATTCAAATTTGTATTTAGTTTGGGTGCGAACAACTTTACGACTCCTGCCTGATTTTAAATGCTGTGTACATCATGTGTATGTGAAATAGTGTTTTTAGTGATATTTTCGTTTTGAATACGTGGAGTTAACATTACACCCAATAATTCAATAGAAGAGAAATGCCGAAATTTCTTAAATTAAAGGTGTTACATTTTTTCATTTATAGGTTAAGCAAACAGTTCGAACTGGGTGGGTAATATAATATAAGCTTGTTAATACGACAAGCAAACATGAATACAACTTTTATTTGCTTTAGGAGGTTTAATAAATACAACGTTAGCGTCTTAAGTCTTTCGTTTTTTTTTTTGAAAACGTAGGCATGTCACATAAAATGTAAATAATTTTTTTTTGTAAAGATTGTTAAAGGTTTAAAATAAGTTGTAAACAATATTATAATTTCTACATTGCCAGCTAGGTATCCACGTAGCATACATTGAAGCGGAGAAAAATAAGAATATGTTCATGCAATAGACTCTGTAACAGAATAGATGTAGGAGCCACATATTTAAGCGTATTACTAGAAAGAAAATGTTATCCACCACTTTTGTAAGCAAATTTCTTATAGAAATATGTTTAGTGAGATTATTTTTTAAAGATAGGAATTTCTGTGTAGAAAAGTTCCTTGATGGGAAATTTTTGTATAGAAAAGTTCCTTTTTAAGAACATTTCCGACAAAAAATTTCGACGGTTTTAAAATTTTTTATGAAAATTTTCTATGTATGGATGGTCTTTTATAGAAAAGTTATTTCTTATAGAAAATTTACTTGGTAGGAAAATTTTGTATGAAAAAGTTCCTATGTAAGACGATTCCTTATAAAAAAGTTCTTTGGTAGGAAGATTTCTTATAGACTATTTACTTGGGAGGAAGGTTGTGTATTAAAAAGCTCCTATGAAATCTTTGTATAGAAAATTTCATTTTTAGGAAGATTTCTCATAAAAATGTCCATGCTTGTATAATCTATATATATAAAAATGAATATATGTCTGTCTGTGTACAAAAATAGTTTGTAAGAGAACTCCTCTCACACGGCGTACTTGATCTTCATGAAACTTTCAGGGCTTATTCGTGTCGGCCAGGAGAAGGTTTTTAACTATGTCTGAAGGTCGAAATCGAGGCGAGCGACATGATAAGTCCGTCGGAAAAGTGGAAAACTGGACATTTTTTATTATATATATAATTCTACTGTACGGGCGTTGTCAGTGAACTCCTCCTAAACGGCTGGACCGCTTTGCATAAATGTTTGTATATGCGTCTGGGTGGTGCCCGGGATGGTTTAGATTTACAATTCGGTCCAATTGGACAAAGGGGCGTGGTACCTCCCATACAAACAAAAAATTAAAAATCAATTATTTCTGCTCCTGCTTACGGTATTTGAACAAAATTTGGTACATCGGTTTGGTGTACATATCTTAAGTGCTGCTGCAAATATGGGCGGGATTGGACAATGGGGAGTGGTACCTCCTATACAAACCACAAATTAAAAAGCAATTATTTCTGCTCCTGCTAAAATTTGAAGGCAAAGCAACGTTTGCCGGGTCGGCTAGTTTTCCATAGAAATTTTCCATGTATGGATGGTATTTTTATAGAAAAGTTCCTTGTTAAGAAGATATTTTATAAAAAATTAACTTGGTAGGAAAATTTTGTATGAAAAATTTTATATGTAAGGAGATCCCTTTCAGAAAAGTTCTTTGGTAGGAAGGTTTCTTACAGAAAATTTCTTTGGTAGGAAGATTTCTTATGGAAAATATCCTCAGTAGGAAGATTTCGCATAGAAAAGTTCTTTAGTAGGAAGATTTCTTGTAAGAAAGTTCTTTGGTTTGAAGTCTTCTTATAGAAAAGGTTTCTTATATAAAAGTTCTTCAGTAGGAATATTTTTTATACAAAAGTTCTTTAACAGAAAAATTTCTTAAAGAAAAGTTCTTTCGTAGGAAGGTTTCTTATTGAAAAGTTTCTTGGTAGAAAGATGTCTTATAGAAAAGTTCCTAAGCAGAAGGATTTCTTATAGAAAGGTCCCTTGGTCGGAAGATTTCTCATAGAAAAGTTTCTTGGTAGGAAGATTTCTTATAGAAAATGCCTAAGCTGGAAGGCTTCTTATAGAAAAGTTTCATGGTAAGAAGTTTTTTCACACAGAAAACTTCTTTAGTAGGAAGATTTTTTATAGAGAGGATTCTTCAGCGGAATGCTTTCGTAAAATAAAACCTTCCTTGGTAAGAAGTTTTAATAGGGAAAGATCCGTTTAGAAACATGTGTGGTAGAATGGCATATATAGAAAACAATCTTGGTAGGAGTTTTATTTCTAGACATGTTTCCATTGTTGTATTACAGAAAAGGTCCTTTATTAGAAGTTTTCAAAAGTTCCTTAGTAATATGATTTCTAATAGAAAACTTCATTGCCGTGATGATTTGGTATGAATATCTGCTAAAGAACATTAAAAACCCTCCTTGGTGGAAGGTTTCCGTATAGTAAAGTTCCTCGGTAAGGAGTTTTCATTCAAATAATCTCGTTTGCACGATTTTTTATCCAGAAATGTTACTTGGTTCCCTTCATAGAAAAGTTTCTTGGTATGACGATTTCTTACGTAAAGAGACCCTGGCAGGAACATATTTTATAGAAATTTCTTTGGTAGGGAGTTTTCTTTGGAGGCTTTCTCACAAATAATCTTGGTATTAAGATTTCTTTCAGAAAAATTTGCTAATAGAAAGATTTTTTACAGAAATATTCTTGGTAGGAATATTTTTTAAGGAAAATTTATTTGCAAGAAAGATTTTTCATACAAATATTCTTGTATGAGAAATATTTTTTTTTTTTTAGAAAGAACCCTTCATAGGAAGACTTCATACAGAAAAGTTCTTATAATAGGAAGATTTACTTTACAGTAGTTTCTTGTCAAGTTAATTTTTTACGGAAAAGTCATTTGATAAGAAGAGTTTTTATAGAAACGTTTCTTTGTAGGAAGATTTCTTACACTATGTTTTTTGTAAATTGCTAACGTAACTTCCTTTTCGTAAACAGAAGTTTTCTCGTAGCAAGTTTTTGTATAAAAAGTTGCATGATAATAGATTTTATTGAAAAAATTCTTGAAAAGAAATATTTATAAGGAAGTTAAAACGTCTGTTCTAAGGAATGCAATTACAATTATAGATATTTTCCCGAGGAAATACTTTCGGACGACTAAATTTTTATTATAAATTCTTTTCATAGAATGTATTGCCGATAGAAATTTTTCTTATACCATAATATCCCGATGGAAAATTTAGTCCAGAACAAAAGATTTTGTTAGTTTTTATAGAAAAGTTTGATGACAAAGTGTGTGTTTAAATTTCGATTTCTACACATTTAAATGTTGATTTCCATACAGTTAAATATAGACTTTGAGGAAATGAGTCAAGATGAATAATGCGTACATTTTACTTTGAAGTTCGTTCAAAAAAGTGCCAAAAAGTTTGTTCAAAATTTAGAACCTTTTACAGAATTTATTCATAAGATTTGTTTCATTCCAAAGGAAAAACTATAGACTTAAGATACAAATGTTATACTTTCTCGGAATCGCAGAAGATAAGAAAATTTAGTTCATGATTTGATATACTCGCATGCAATGGCGTATATCTGTGGTCACAACCCGTAACAGTCTAACTCGAGTTAGGACACAATTGAGTTATTAGCACCATCGTATTCAGCGTATCTAAATTTATTTGCTCTAAATTTTTCATGTTTGTATCTCTTCTAGGAAGGCAATTAATCCTAAAAAATCTAATAGCTTAAGTTATTTTTCTAAATGACTGTTTTGGCATAACTGCCTAAGTCAATTTAGGATTGCAACAAATATAAACATTATTTTTTCATCATTGCCTAAATCAACTTAAGTCGTTAATCCAAAAAAATATAGAAACAATTTTTTTTTTCCTAACTTGAGTTAAGCTCTGAATCTGAAATATTTTGACATAGAATAATAATTTATGTCAATTTAGGCGCACTTAAAGTTTTTTATTTAATCTGGAATAATAGCCTAACTCAACTTGAACTTTATGACTTTCTTTCGTTCAACAATTCATAAGAGCCAAAGTGCCTTTTTCGATAATATCTTTTGACTGCGAGAATAAACAACTATTTTTTGTTAACAACTAAGTAAAGAAATTCGTTTCCTTGGAATCTGTAGCAAAGTTTTCCAAAAAACACCTTCTCCTGATTTTCAGTGAAGATTCAAAACTTTAAACTCCTGTACTGAAAATACAAAAAACAGCCTAAGTCTGTTATGGGTTGTGACCACAGATATATAGGAAGATATTGCTATAATACTTATTCAATTTTTTGTCAAATTTTCATTGCTATTATCTTTTCTTATTGTACTTTGGGTTGTAGGAGTTGAAAATCATATTAAAATAAATAAAGGTCATATTTGGAAGATTTTTGGTTTTCACAATATTTTCATCACTGCAATTTTTGAGATTCTAATCTAAGTCGAATTAGAACTCTTTAATTTTCAAAGTATTCTGCTCAATTTTAACATTCGTATCTTCTTAAGACTTTCGTTTATAACTGGTTTCTTCGTCTTTTCTTTCACTTATATATAACACAAATTTGCGCCTTAAGTCTTTCATTGAATTTTAATTTCTGCCATGTTATTACATTATTTTGGTAAAATGTCATTAATTTGTAGAGGGATACAGTTACACTTACCTTTTCGCCGACAACACGTTGTTTAATCCACTCATTTTCCAAACTGGTTTCCAACGATACAGAGTCCATACAACGTCTGCGACAGTAGTTTCTGGCACTCAGCCAATCCTCCTCAACGCCCTTCAAAGCTGGATCACGCCAAGAGAAGAAGTAACTGTATGAATAAATATATAAGGAATAAATACAATAAATCAATATTTGTAAAAAGAAAACGATAAGATAATAAAGAAATTAACGTCAAAGGACTCCATTCTAGAAAAATTGCAAAAGTTGACAAAGAACCATAACAATCAAGAAATATTTTGTTATTGTTATGTGTATATTTTCCGGCTTTTACAATTTTTCTGGAGTGGAATGTTTTGGATCAAATTAATCATTATTCAAAATAAAATAAAATGTAATTTTAAAGAGATCTAAATTTAGAGACGAATTTAGAGTGAAAGCTTTACTAAGAAGTGAATTTAATGCGACCCTTTTTGAACTTATAGGAACTAAATTCTGTTATGAGTACTAGTGAAAAATTCATAACTTAATTTGTTTATTTTTGACTTGTAAAATTACTACATATTGCCGTTGAAATGCTTAACAAAAGTTTTATAAGTAAATATTCCAAAATAATTTATCTGCCTGGTTAAAATCTTAACTAATCCTTAAAAAACTTAAAAATATCAATAACTATAGAAGATTAACAGGACTTTATTTATAATAACAGCCTTAACAAGCTATTATAACCAAAGACCGTAATATTTCATATTAATTTTATAAACAGAATTTTGTGACATTTGATTTGAGACTTGTGTGGATACTAACCACAAAAACATTTCCATTTTAATAATTGAAATGTTTCAAGCGGCATTGTTAAGCACTTGTCCAGCAAAACTAA
Source organism: Philornis downsi (assembly GCA_019455685.1). Classification (NCBI taxonomy): domain Eukaryota; kingdom Metazoa; phylum Arthropoda; class Insecta; order Diptera; family Muscidae; genus Philornis; species Philornis downsi. Next base: position 2,290,203 of record JAHXMU010000104.1, on the reverse strand, counting down.
ATGCCACTCAGAATTCCACATAATAATTTTTGTTTTAAAAATCATTCTATTGACGAGAATATTTTTCTATTTTTTTCATTACTTCTAGGGCACAAGTTAATAAGTAGCAAAAAGTTTGCATAGAAAATTGTATAACCATACAATTCCTATAGCGAAATGGAACATAATCCTTAGCATAGCATAAATGAGATGAACGAATTCTATTTCTACACTTATTGATATACTGAAACATAACCTTTCGAACGTCAGATTAAGAAATTTTTGTTATATTCGTCGATTATTAGATCACTCAAAATGTTCGTTTGCACACCGAGGTGACACCGAGGTGACTCTGGTCTTGAACTCGCGACAGAGGCTATGCTAATTTCATTAGTTCCGATCAAAATTTTTAATATGTATATTCGGGATAAATAGAAAAGAGTTATAGAGGTGCCTGTATCTCATCAGCAAATTACATATTATATAATATATTAAAATGATTGGCAAGCGCCGCCTATCGGACATTAATTATACTATTCTAGAAACTATAATCGATATGTTAAAAACAGCTTAGAAAGCATTTCATTGGTATCTGATTAACAATATGAATTTGTAAGATTGGTAAATTGCACACGTACGAAAACTGGTAATGACACTTGTAGAATATTGCTTGTATTAATAGCTCCTTAAATCAAATTTTGATAGATGAGAGGATTTTGAATGTTTACATTGTTGAAGCAAATTGTTAAGTACTTCAAACATTTCTACTTTAATAAGCTAATTAATTGGTTATGTAATTTTACCCTCAACTGGTAATCTGCCATAACTTTTATATAGATTACTAAGGTGGATTACCAAAAAATATTAACAGATAAGAAATGCTATAAATTGAAAAATGGTTTCATTTAAAGCAAATTTTATATACTCATTGTTTACCAAAGAAATTTAGAAAAATTATTTTAATTTTTAGATGATGAAAAGTGTTTTAAAGCTGGGAATATTAAAGGTGTTCCTAAATTATCCATACAATTTTTAAAAAGGGTTAATCCCTCAGACAGCTCAGTGCGGGCAGAAACCACACGTAGATCAAAAGTGCAAATACTGACTTCATCTCGGTGTTAAGTACACACAGGTACTTAATTGGAGTTATTTTCCTATAAAAATTTTGAAAACTAATTTACTTATATTAATGTGAAATGTAATTACTACAATAATAACTTAATTAAAAGAATAATTTTGGTCAAAAAATGGTTGAAATTATCAATAGATTTGATGCATTTCCCAGAAATACAATATAAAAGTTCTGATATTTAAACATTTGTTGTATTCAAAACAAATTTAATGGGGATTTATAATAAATTTAGAATTTAGAGAGAATTTTTCTCTATTATCGTCACAAAAGCGAAATTATTAAATTTAGACTGTAATGTTTTTAGAACATTTTGGTTTTAATTTTGCAAAAAGAAGTTTTTACTCAATTATAACAATTGAAATAAACGTTTTCTTTTTTAAAGGAAAATTTATTGAAAATTATGCAAATAATTTATATAGTATTTCCAAAATACAACAAATATATTTGAACGCCTCTTGAATCGAGCAGACAAATTCTTTAATGAGAAATTTCAAAATTTTTTGATATAAATTTCAATATAATATTTTGAAGCTTTTTATGTAGTTTTTAAGAATTCTTTTTCCCAGTTGTCAACATTTATTTAATTTGCATTAAGAAATTTTACAAATAAACAGAATTGTATTCAAAAAAACTAAATTAAAATTTTCATTTTATGAGATATATTTCTTTTTTCAAAAGATTGTAGGGATTATGCACAAATTTATTTGTAATAGATTACATGAAATATCCAGAAATTTCCTTAATTTAGTAATTTAAAAGGTTAACTTTTTCAACTTGAAGTTTTCGTTTCAGATTTTCAAAATATTAGATCCTTGTAAAAATTCATATAAAATGTTACGCTCCGCCATTCCTAACTTTTTAGAAATCTTTTAATTTCACCACAGAATTGACTATTTCACTTCCTTTAAACTAAATGTAGTAGTAGTTGTTTTCGCCTTTAAATTTTGTAATCCTTTTTGTGGTTTTATATTTTTTTCATATTTTAAATTGCCAATAACTCACCCTTTGCCATCGGGTGTCTTTTCATGAATCACTCTTTGGGCGCACAATTGTGGATTGGGTGGATCCAAGACACGGCCATTGGAGAATTGAGCCAAGCCCACACTTAAAACACTGAACAAACAAATGCCGGCCACAACGAAGGCTTTCATATTGCTTTCTTTTATTATTTTGGAATTTCAATTTATAATTTCTAGTGAAAGAGGAAATAATAACAGTTTATATTAATTTTGCTTGTGTTGTCTATTCTCAACTATTCTTTGGTATTCACCACACTCACAATCACACAACACTACAAATGGAAAAGACACCACCGCCTTTTTCAAAATCGTTTTTGAAATTCTTAACGTAACGACCGTAATTTATGAAATGACACGACATTTTTTATGCCTCCCCACTTTATATACGTAAATAACTCAAAGTCAATGTTGAGTTGTCTACTCATGCAAGAAGTGGCTTTGAGTGGTTTGTGTTTGTTGTGTTTACCTGAGGAGCAAAGAAAACGAAGTGTTGATTTTTTTTCATTTTTTGTTCATACGGGAACGGGCGAACTCAAAATTGAGTGAGTATTTCATTGCACGCTAAAAGTTAAAGAGTGCGGTTATGTATTTGTGTTTGTAATCAATCAATGCCTTAGGCTTACATGATTTTATGGGCGAGAGATTTATTTAATTTAAACATAAAAACCAACTTTAATTTTTTTATTTTTTATTTGGAAAAAAATATTTGTCACTTTATTAGCTTTGAAAGTACATACATGGTTAAAATATCAGTGATTTTTATGCTTGATTGATTTAGAAAATTTTAAATTTCTATTTAGTTTGCCACAGACTATGCGGAAATTATTTGCAATGAATTTTATTGCAAATTTTAAAGATTTCCTATTTTTTGTACAACAAGTATATGTCTTAAGTCTTTTGACTGCATGCTGATAATAACTGGTTCGAAAGGGGAGATTTTGGAAAGATATTTTGTAAATAAAGTTATTATTTAATTAATGTTTTGTTATTCTAATTAAGGCGAAATAATGTTAGTTGAAACTGATTTAAAAATGTACAGGAAACTTCGGTATAACAGAAACAAAGTAATACTTAATTCAGATCCAAATGAAACCGATATTTGGCAAAAATTTACATCTGCTTGTTAGCAAGTCATCTTTTCTTGCGAAATGTTTACATTTTTCATGCAGAAAGAATTCACTATATGAAGTGATATCTTTTGTGTTAAAGTATAGAGAAAAAAATAAAATGTTTAATGTGCCATACTAAAAATAAAAATGACTCGAAAACTGCAAACAACAAGAGATTTGTTTGATCTGTTGTCTGCGTTTGTGTGTTTCGTTTATCGCATGTATGTTTTTGTTTTTGTTTTTCATCCACACGTGCCGTGATTTCTGCGCTCAGCTGGAAGCAGGCAAATTGGAAAACTCAGTTGTATGTTCCAATTCCATCCCAATTTTGAGGGGAATGTCTGCGAAATGATTTTGAAATTGCAAAATTTTATAACTTCAAGTCATGGCTTATATTTGCGTCAGCCTGAATAACGCTTAAATTGCCATCCGGACCATTTACTATTAGGATATTTCATTTATTGTTCTTTAGAAAAGGGAGTGATTAATAAAACCACGTGAATTTATGGAATGATATTATGAATGATAAGTAAATTATTGTTAAAGGACACATAGAATGATTCTTTCCAGCGATTACATATTTTTGAAGTTAGCTCTGTAATTTGATTGATATTTTTACTTTTCATTGAGTGCACATAGCAAAACCTCCCATAAAGGAGTCGGGCTGTTAATTATGTTGCATTAAGTCTATTGGAATCATATGTGATATACATATAACGCCAACAAGATGTCGGATCACAATCCGGTCGCAGCTACGGTAAGCAGAAGTTTAAGCAGAGTGAAAAGCATAAGCAAGCAAATATAAAGAAAATTGAGTATCGAAAACCTGCATATCCCGACATAGTCACTGCCAATTAGTACGACACAACGTCCCTAATACAGACATTCCTGTGAGTTCGATGGTAGCGGTTTCAATCACGCGGATTGTGGTTGATACCAAAATCGCTGGTAGAGACTTTGTGCTCGAAAGGAGAGTTGCATTGCAACCTCACCTCCGCCAATGGGGATTATGTTCCATAGAAGCATAATCAAGTTGGTATCTCCTGGCTGGAAGAAAGGGCTGACAATGGCGGTAGTACCAAAATTGTCAGCCCCTTTTCCTTGGTAGTCCAAGTTTTACTTGGCTGTCCCAGGGAGGCGTTGGCAATCGCATTGTAATATGTATGCCTAGTGTTTCGCACACCGTGGGTAAGGCCTTCACGGCGGGACTCACGTTAAATCCCCGTGGACTCTGTAGCTGTTTCAAAGAACTTTCTTTGGTATGAAAACCGCGTGTAGACAGGCCGTCTTATGGCTGTGAATGTTATGTTGCATCCCAGAAAAATGATGAAGCTTACAAGGCAAAGCTGGAGCCAATTGCAAGGAGAAGAAAAGGCACACCACACTTTTAAGAAATGGTTATGGAAAGAGTGGAAGAGCGAGGATATGAAAAGTTGTGTAAAGCCCGAAATTTCTTCCAAAAGATAGAAAGTAAACGTTATGGCGGGACTCCTCTGCTGTATACATGAACGAAAAGAGAATTTTATTATGGGGAGAACACACCACACACGAGGGCGATCCCAAAACTAATCGATCTGACGTATAGATGGTGCCACTATATATATGACAAAAATATTTCGGTGAAAATTGGCATGGAGATTGAACATTAGCATTCGAGTTTGAAAGAGATAGTCGCTGAACTTTCTACATATTAGGAATTATCGTTCAACGTGATTGTTGGGGTATAAAATGCGCAGCTGGTTATTTAGTTTCGAGACACTAAATTTTCTTCAGAAACGCATTTGCATAAAGGTAGCTGAAGATATGCGAATGAGTTAACTCTGACCCCACATTCAAAAAACGAGTTATGACTGGTAGTGAAAAATTGGTTTACGAGTTTGACATGCAAATCAATCAACAGATCCAAAACCGAAAAAATGACGTCAAAGCCAATGGAAAGCTAAGATAATATTTACATTTTCTTTGATTATCGCAGAGTTGAGCACTCGGAATTTTTGTCAGAAAGGCAGATGGTAAATAAGGAGTATTATCTGAGACGAGATTTGTGGAGAGAAAACTTATGGATTTTGCAACACGATAATTCCCCATCTTAGAATACTATCATTGCGAGAGAATTTCTGCCCAAAAATGTACCATACATTATCGAAAAATTGCTGCATTCACCTGATATGGCCAAGTCCCTTTTCTTTCCAAACTTAGACTGCAACAAAACATATTCTCCTGTGTCCAATGAATGAGATATGGGAGAGTGATCGTGGAGCGATGGTTACACGCGGTTATCGTTCGCATGATCTCAGGTTCTATTCCGCATAGAGCCCACCATCCATTATTTGAGCAGCGGTCACCTTCATACGCCGGACGAACACTTCGAGTAGTCGAGTAATCGACTAGTTTAGTAAATGCTTCTCAAACTGTGACGTTCGAAATCGTTGTTAAACTGTAGTAAACCGTTGAGTGAGCCTAAAAATGTAATGCGTGTAAGCTCTCTGAATGTGAGAAGCTCTCAAATAGCTCAAACTTAAATTAACATTGGCGAAAAATTCAATGTATATCATTGAACATCCACTGTATTCACCTGATATTTGAGCGGCAATCATCTCGATGTGTCTGACGAACACTTCGAGTAGTCGGGTAATCGACTAGTTTAGTAAATGCTTCTCAAACTGTGACGTTCGAAATCGTTGTTAAACTGTAGTAAACCGTTGAGTGTGCCTAAAAAGGTAATGCGTGTAAGCTTTTTGAATGTAAGAAGCTCTCAAATATCTCAAACTTAAATCAGCATTCGCGAAAAACTCAACGGATATTATTGGACAACCACTGTATTCACCTGATATGGTTTCGGATGACTTTTTGCTTTTTCTGAAATTCAAATTAGCTTTCCGAGGCACCCATTTTTGGTCAATAGAAGACATAAAAGAGAATTCGCGGCGAGTAATGAATTCTTTGCCAGGAAATATGTTTGAAAATTATTTTGGTGATTGGGTTATTTGATAGTATAAGCGTGTTTTTTCTGTATTTCTTACTTCCTGACCGGTCATGGCCGTAATGGTTAGAATGGGCGACCATCGCGCGTTTGATTGTGAGTTCGATCACTTACACAACAATCTTTTATTATTTGAGCCGCGATAATTTTGATGTGTAATTTGCAAATCTGTTGAATATTTCTCAAACCGAATATGAGAAAAAAAAAATAGAAAAAATAAAAATAAAATATGAGAAGCTCTTCCATACCTCCTCATTCATGGGATGCAAGAGAATTTTGTTTGAATTGGTTTTTTTGTTTTTATTTTGTATATATTTTCGAAAGGAACCCGCTATAAAGATTATACAAAAAATTTGAATGAATAGTTTCAGATTCAGTTTCATTGATAATTTTACCTTTCTTAAAATAATACATAAAAAATTTAGCTTATCATACTAAAAAAAAAACAAAATGGGATATTTACGTCCAAAGACTTATCAAGTACTGACAAATAGGTCAAAAAAAATTTGCCTAAGCTATATCGCGACAATTACATTATAATAATTTATAAACCAAAAAAGTTAAGCCGTAAAAACCGTAAAAAAGACAGTTCAAAACCGGTTTCAAAATCGATATAAAAATAGAACTTAGAACTAAACTTAAAACACTAAACTTAAAAAACTAAACTCAAAAAAACTATCTTAAGACTATTATTTACAATATGTACAAAAAAGCAGTGATAACATCACTGCGTGGTGTTATACACCATACTAGATAAGCTCAAAGAGTTCCACCTGCGGTGGCAAAAAACAAGATCATCGCCTCTGAAAAGTAGATCAGCCTCCTGTAGATCTACTGTACTGGTCAAGAAATAACTGCAAGTAGTGTCTTTTATGTAAAGACACTAACGATTTAACATTGACGAAATGGCCTTTAAAGTCCTTAACATCACGAAGATTTACAATCAAGCCCAAGAGAGACGAAAATGGCCTTTAAAGTCCTAAACATCACGACGATTTACAATCAAGCTCAAGAGAGCTTGGTGCTTTTCCTCATCGCTACTAAGACGCGCATAATCGCGAGAGAAGTTGCCAGGACGGGAGAGGTAGGATAGTAGACCCCCACCAAAAAATCTCCGGCAATCATCATCAAGAATGCCAAACTGTCCTCGGGCGTTACCGTTACCCCGGTAGAAATATTCCTCGCATTGTCAGAAAAAACATCATCACGACCAGCAGCAGCAACCGCAAATAACCTACTAGCCACAATATTCCCACTACCCGGTGAAATCCGTACAGCGTCAGTCTGCAGTCGTTTTTTGTACACCTCGGCTCTTTTCCTAAGAATCAACAGCCTCTTCGGGCATTCCTTACTACGCAGTTGGCGCACTTTAGCGTATAACTGACAACACGGACAACTTCACCTGTCACTGGATCCCTAGCCACCGTTGGCTCGGCCACAACCTGCCTAGAGGGAATTTCACAGCTTCCCGGTCCATGACCACCGCCACACTTACAGCTGCGGTAGGGTAAACCACAGTTACTAGCCACATGCCCAAATCTCTGGCAGTTTTTGCACGGCACAACATTCGACCTCATGTCCTTCCTGATATTAACTTACAGTAAAGTAGGCACTTAATCTTGAAAAAATTCACAATATCAGAGTCCCTGCCCAGGCTCAACAGCCACCTGTCACCAGCCAGCTTTACAATTCTGATAACATTGATCTTAATCTTCATCTCATCAAGAGCAGCCTTAATATCCTCTACATCATAAGTGCTCGAGAGGCCAAAAATTACCACCCCAAATGGGGTTTCTGACTTAAGCGTAAATGTGTAATATTGGAACTGTTGCTCCTTGAGCATGTTCCGAATTTTACCATAATCTTCAATGGAGAATAATTTGAACTTAACTAGTTCCTTGTTAACTATTTTTACAATAAAATTATCTGTCTGAAGGACACTTTTCATCTTCCTGACTATGATCTTTACATTACAATTTTTTACAAAAATGTCAGGAACATTTTTATTTTTATTTCTAGGAATACTTGCGTTTACAGCATGAGCTGGCTTCTTCGATGCTGTCTTCAGGATAGCGCCTTTATTCAATTCCGCGTCTAAGTTAGATGTAGGTTTGGCTTTCTTCTTCTTCCTGGAGGATTGTATCTGCCAAGTCTGCACATCAGCCCCGGACGAGGTGTACTGGCGTTCTTATTTTATAGACCAATTTTTGACCTTTCTTTTGCTTTAACAGAACGATTTGAACGATTTGTGACCATTGAAATAAAAGTTTTATATATGTATACTTAACAAAATCCTATTTTCGCTTAAGGCTACTTCATGATATCAGTTCAATGCTTAAAATTTTAGACATAACATTGATAGCCTAAAGTGGACAACTCTTTATGGATGTTTTAATTTTCTGAAGGTACAACTTCTACATTACATTTTTGTTTCCAGTTTTACTATATTCATTTGTCATTTCAATTTCAATGCCGTCAAGCTGTGATGGATGCAGCTCTGTGCAATCGTCACATTTGTGAAAAATATTTTGGTGGGACGTGGGAAAGATCATTTGCTCAGTTTGCGTTTGTTGTTATCCAAAGTCTTGTAAATTATAGCCGGAAGATTGATTTTTTTTTGTTTATTTCTCTTTTGTGTTCATATTTACTAAAACAATATTTTGTTTTTTGCTTTCTGTCATTGTGGTTTTATTTATTTTTGTCATTCTGCATAATTATTAAAATGCACATATGCAAAAGCGGCTTTATTTTCCTTTGTCTTTGGCAATTTTCCTTGTGACCAAATTTTTGTTTTTCAGCCACAGCTTTATGTTTTGTTTTTTTTTTTTTTTTTTTGGTTTAAACCATTGTTTCAATATTTATTCAAGTTGAAGTTTAAACACATTATAATTACTTTTTTTGGTTTTTTGTTTTCATATTCAGTTTCATTGGCAGGCCTTTTTAGTGACTGTGCTGGATGCAGTTTACCAGTGAAAACTTTGTAAATAAAAGTAGTTACATAATATTTGCTTGACAAAAACTATCATCAGTGAGTTTGCTAAACGCCGTCTGAGTAATATGTATAATATGTTTGTAGGTTAAAAATATATTTTTTTTTATGAGAAATTTCCATTTGCTGAGATAACATTGCCTTAATTGTTTTATGTAATATTTATCTGAAAATTAGAGTTATTATTATTGCATATTCAACAAATCATTAACTTTAGTTTAGTTATTTGTCAAGATTTTATAGCGAATATTAGTAATTTTCTTAAATTGCACTTAATGAAAGCTGGCTTTGTGAAGTGTTTTCATAAGTCTTACGTTTGTTTCTTAAGTCTTTCGTTCAATTAGACAGAGAATTTGAAGTGACCCTGGGTGTGAGACAGAAAATGTGTGAACTTGCAAAAGTTTTGTTTTGTAGATGAATACATATAAGAAAATAATTATTTCTTAAATAGTATCTGAATTAGTATGCACAACACAGATATTATGAGTTACATTTAATGTTGATGTAAATAGACAGCAGTGACAAATGGATTCAATTTAAGGACAGTGTTTTAGATTGTCGAGAATATCTCGTGTAAGTAATAGAAAGAACACTGGTTCATTTGCCAACATCAATAAGAGAAATTTGTAATTCTTAATTTATTTCTCTAACCATTAAATTTTTATACGCAACACTTGTCCTATAATAGGATTTCAGAAACCAATAAAATATCTTCAGCCTCCATTATGTGAAGAGAATGACATCGTACAAATATTAAACCACATGCCTTAGCCTTGACATCATTATATACATATGACATCATTGTCATCAGTATATAAGTATATATATGTATATGTCTTTGGTTGACGAAAATAAAATTTTATTAGCTGTTTCAATCATAGTGCAGCCGATACCTGTGGTGCATTGACTAGATAACTAACAAAGCCATTACAACAATGTTTATGGCCTTCCCTACTAAAATTGTATAAACATGATGTTTATACTTACCTTTTTTACTAAAACTTGTTATAAATAATGTTTATAATTATCTTTTTTTTATCAAAACTTATTAAAAATGATTTTAAAAATGAATTTGCAAACGTTCCAGGAACATACCTAATATAAGTGTCTAAACTTCAATATGTTAGCCATAATTTTAAGATTGTATACATATTTGAATTTACCATTGAATTTATATTAAAATTAACCTTTCTTTTGTACATTAAAATGTACTTTTGTAAGAATATTATTGTGAATGAACTTAAATTTTTGCCCCTGAAGTGTTATATAACTCCATTGAGTGAAAATATGTGTACTAAATGTAACTGAATTCTGAATTGTAATATATGAAATTAACTGTTGTCAAAAGTTTTGTAATAAGAAAAAATCACTTACAAATCAGATTTCAACTGGTAAGCACAACTCGTTGCGTCAATAAATCTCCTGTGAATTTGCACTAATTCTAATTCTCATCCTTTACTAATTGACACTTGTAATTTGTGCAATATCAATTTGATTACATATAATTTCACATGACTGTGGAATTACATGATCCAAATTACAAGTTCCAATTTTCAGTTCTCTGGTATAAACCAACTGTGAAATTGGTCCTCCTAAAGATCATCGCAATTGGATAATTCGCAATACAGTCCAACATTTACATTCCACAACTACAACGAGAGAGGTATCAAATTGGCTATCATATCAATCATCTCTATCAATCTATCTATCTATCTATATCGCCACCTCTGTACAATAAGATTAAATCAAATTGTGCTTTATACTACCTTTTTTGCCCTTTTTGGGATAAAAGATATTGTGAATTGTTCATAAGACAATTGTTCAGATAATATTTAACGAAAGCCAAAAATTACACTTGTAACTACCATAAATTGTAAAAACCAAAAAGTAGTTACTCTGCACAGCTCAAGCGGTAAGCATCACAGCTTTCCAAATATACTTATATTGAATTGAAATTAACAATCTTAATTTCTTTTATTTCACAACCTACAATCAAATAATTTCTCAAATCTCTTGAGAAATTATCTGATTAAAAGGCGCCATAACATTCATCAGCAGGTCGACTTGCCTTCCCTACACTTGCCTACAGAAGATTACCTCAAACCCAAAATACAGTCCACAAACTACTCTAGAAATTTCCAACCGGGTTCAGTGTCGATCACCACATCAAATTAATTGCAGCAATAACAACAACGATCCATTTGCCACAGCTGCATTCAATCAGCTGCTACTTCTTCCCCCAATTTTATTCAAAAATTATAAAACTTTTTGTACGCCTGTTAATTTGCTTCACAATTACACGTAAGGGAATTTGGTAACTTAAATATAAAACTTTTTCTTTCTTCTGAACTTGTTTTAAACAAACTGGTGTTTTGTTATATTTATATTATTTATTTGTCACTAAATTGTTATCAACATTTTCAATTTTATTACAATTGCTGTAATTATACAAATCTACTTATCGTTAGATTAAAAAGAAAATTTGGAAAGTTAAACTTTTTTACATTTTATAGAAGAAATAAAAAACTATTAAAACTTTTCATTATACGTTATTTTTAAAATTGTATATTCTATATTCATTTAAACAGCAATTGGAGACCACATTCAGTGGAATGAAAAGCTTTGTTACATTTGGCACATTTTTTTCTGCTTTATTTGTTTTATTGGATCCTTCACGTAGTGAGCCTAACAATAAGTAGTTGAATCTTAGATCTAATAGTCGACTAGCATGTATCTTTCCCGCTTTTAGCTGTATGCTTTTTTGTTTATACGGTCCTTTGAGATCGTCAGGGATTAGTTTGATATTAGGGTGTCCCAACAAGAACGCAAGATTTAAATTTGGCGCCATTCGAAGTATTATTGTTTGACATTTGAACAATTGTTATTGTTTGTTAGTAGAAGGTACGAGGTTAGTAAAAATGGAACGCTACACGAATGAACAACGTATTCTCATTGTAAAATTGCTTTACCAAAATGGTGAAAGTTTTGCGGCTACAGTTCGCAAATTGCGATCAATTTGGTGCCACAATAATGCTCCAAAAGACTCAACTGTAAAGAGATTAATGGATAAATTTGCCGAAACTGGGTCTGTTAGTGATGTAAAGACAACAACGCGCCTTCGACCAGGTCGATCGACCGAAAATGTTGCAGCTGTACGTGATGATGTCGCTCAAACTCCATCTACCTTAATTCGACACCGAACTCAGCAAATTGGTGTCTCCAAATCCACTATGCAGCGAATTTTGACGAAAGATTTGCATCTTCATGCATACAAAGTTCAATTGACTCAGGAACTGAAGCCAGCTGACCATAGACAGGGAAGGGAGTTCGTTAATTGAGTATTGGAGAGACAACATGAAAATGCTGATTTTGCCGATAAAATCATCTTCAGTGACGAGGCCCATTTCCATCTTGATGGCTTCGTCAATAGGCAGAATTGTCGCATTTGGGGTGAGGAAAATTCTCGAGTGATTCACGAGAAGCAAATGCATCCTCATCGTGTCACTGTGTGGTGTGGATTTTAGGCTGGAAAAATCATTGGACCTTTTTTTTATGAAAATGAGGCATGTCAAGCGCAACCAGTCAATGGTGTTCGGTATCGTGAAATGATAACCAGTTTTTTCGTGCCTAGAATTGAAGAAATGAATGTGGAGGGCAGCGCCACATGTCATAGAACCAGAGAAACAATTCAATTGCTGAATCAGTCATTTAAATCTTGCGTTCTTGTTTGGGCACCCTATACAAAAGCTCACGGCAGCTTCTGAGTCAGCAACTCTAATGGTGTAGTTTAGCGCAATGTTCGTACAAATGATCTCACAGTTTTATTAATACGGAGGGTTTGGGTTACGTACATGTTTCTCATCATAGATTTAAAGTACGTGAGAAAAGAAACCAAAGCCCGGAATACATGAGTGGAGAATCTCCAGACGTAACGTCGCAGACTCATGCATTACTCTTCTGGACTATGAGAGTTATTGGAATAAGTCCCGAACACGTGGTAGGTGGTTCAATAGCACGAAAAATGAATTGACCTGGCCGCAAAGCGAGCAGCGTGAATGATGAAGTCAAGAACCCGAACACTTGGTAGGTGAATCAACAGTTCCCGTGAGAATGTTGACCTATGTGTTACTCCTAGTAGTGCGGATTACGTGAGTGGCGAGACCAGGATCCGGACATGTGGTCTCAGGTGGATTATGTCGAAGCAATGCGGTGTTGAGATATTAGAAGACAATGCATTTGCGGCAGGGGTAATGTTCTTTTTCCCTTTTATGGGACTACAAAATCACTTATCCGGAGTCTGAAAGCCAAGAACCCGAACACTTGGTAGGTGAATCAACAGTTCCCGTGAGAATGTTGACCTATGTGTTACTGCTAGTAGTGCGGATTACGTGAGTGACGAGGCCAGGGCCCGCACATGTGGTCTCAGGTGGATTATGTCGAAGCATTGCGGTGTTGAGACATTAGAAGACCATGCATTTACGGCAGGGGTAATGTTCTTTTTCCCTTTTATGGCACTGCAAAATCACTTCTCCGGAGTCTGGAAGGTGCCTTACCCTTTGGCAAGGTTTCTAGCTAGAACATTACGGTGATGTTCTATTCTGGTCATATGTTTTGCTTTGATCTTTTCTATCTCCTCTGCACACTTAACACGTGCATATTAAGAACACGTGTATATTAAGAAATTCAACCAGAGTGAATTTTAAAAATCCATGACCTTGGATTGTGGTGTCGTCGACGATATAGTAGACGGTCATTTAATATGTTAGCTTAGGTAATTTTCTTAATGGAGTTGCTACTGAAACAAATTTTTATTATTCATGTATTTCTCAATAACTACGCCCACAACTGCTACTGTCAGTTATTATACAAATATAAATAAACTACAGTGGCTCCCTTCCATGTCTTTAACTACTGTCGTTTACCGTTTTAACGAATAAATAATAAAAATATGAAAAAAATTTTGGAAAAGGTCAATTTTTGCTATGGTAGATTTTGTCGTTTTATCAGCTAGTTCTTTTTTACTGGATTAATTCAATTCACATGTAACAAATTCGGTCATAGTGTCATGGACGCTTTATATTAACCCAGACTATTTGCCAGATAAGTTGTTTTGGTAAAATTTTTGAAGAAATTAATTTTTTCTAAAGGCTTTTATATGCCCAGTTTTTTCTTATTGAGCTGGTTTTTTTCATGCATATATATATGTATATAAAATATTTTTGTGGAAAACTTTAGCCTCTTAGCTTAAGCGGTTTGATTCTTGTAGTGCTTTTAATAGATAAGAGCTTAGGTTGAAGTTAGAGATTGCATAACAGGATTTCCTGGTAGAAAAATTAAGGGAAATTTGCATATTTGTTTTCCACATTTTCCTAATAACTTCTTCCGGGAATCCCGAGAAGTCAGTCAAAAATTGTTAATTTAATCCAGAAAACTAAATATTATAATGGGCTTGGCACAGTTATTGAGCAAAGGAACAGCACATAGATGTTCTTAGGATAAATATTTGTATAAAATATTTGGGTGAGTACAGCACCATCTACTACCAATAAACGGAACTGACAACAAATTCGCTTGCATCCCATTAATGAGATATGAGAGAGCTTCTCTCATTCAGTGAGCTTACATACATTCTATTTTTAGATTCACTCAACGGGAGCTGCAGTTTAACGACGATTCCGAACGTCACAGTTTGGGAAGCAGACACATCAAGGTGACCGCCCCTCAATTAATGATAGGTGGCCGTTTGCGGGATTAAACCCTGGATCATACGAACAATGGTCTATATATACATATATGTATATATGTATATACCTCACCTTTTACCTTATATATACATATATTAGGGCGGCCCTTAGCTATAAGTAAATTTTCGAATGTTAGATTTTTGCTGCTCCCAACCTCTGGCCCTGTTTCAATGAACGAAAAAACGTTCTGTACAAAACTTCAGCTTAATCGGTTAACTTTAAGGCGACCCCCAAATGGCTTAATGTTGTAACTTAGTAACACTATGATTAATTCCTATAAAAATACGGTATAATCTTCCCTATATCGCCCGATTTTATTTTTTTCTTTGAAAAATTTATGTGGACACATCCAGGCTACCCCAGCAATTGTTTAAACCATTCTGAATCAAATTTCCCAACAAATTAATTTAACAAATTCCAGATATAACTTGAAAAACTTAAAAAAATGGTTTTATATAATAACGTATATTACTTCTATGTTTAAGAGTAATGTATTTTTATTTGCAAAATAATTTCCATAAATGAAAACGTTATATGAATGAAAGAACAATAAACGTTATTTTTTTGTAAGAGAAGATTTGGTAGCAGTTGGGTAACTTTTACGATCTCTGGCAACGATTTGTAAAACAAATTTGTTTTTTAGCTTCATCTTTTGTGGGAATGTTATTATAATCCTGAAAGAGTTTGACACCTCTTTCTGCAACGTCCTTCACAACAACTGTCGTTTCAAGTTTTTCAATTGCACTTCCATAACCAAGATCATCCTTCCATGTTAAAGGATGTCTGTCGAGGAAAACGGTGCTGAGAGAAAATCTCGTGAAGAAATTTTTCGAACTAAGAGTTACAAACGACGACAACTCAATGTTTATAAAGGAAGAAAAATCGTTTTGGTGCAGAATATGTGCCTTTAGACACTGTTGGAACATTGTCATCAAATAATTATAGAACCATAGTTTCTGGAACTAAATATCAGAGACGTTTGGAAAATTGTTTGGCAGTAACCTTATTAATTTCTGGATCAATATAATGATAATATATCAGTTGTTGCATGAAGAGTAAATTATGATAAGGCGCTTTAATTACTTCTGAGTACAGAAACCAGGCTTGAACATAGACTCGAGCAAGAAAATTACATATTCTTCTTAAAGAGTTCTTCTCTCTATGAGATAACTGAAATTGATCTTGAAACAGATATATCTTAAATGCATAAATTGCTTTTCCCATCCACCTAGCATGACTTACAGCTCCTGGTATACGAAGCGATACCCCTCTCTTCGGAATGCCTCCAAGAAAAATCATCGTTAACTCAAAACGTTTTCGGTGATCATCTCGCTGTTGTTTTTGTGTAGAAATGCGATGTTCAATAAATCGAAGAATGGTAGAGCGTACATCATCAGACACTTCACTGCTATCAGTTATGTAAATATTCTTGTTGATTTTCGCCCAGTTGTCTCTAAATATTTTGAAAAGTGCCATGTCTGGACCAGAAGTTGCATCCATCAGAAAGTCGAAATAGCTTCTCAAAACTAGCTCAAAAATGTGGTGACAACAGGGGAGGTACAACAGGTCACGATTGAACAACAAAATTTGTGCAGGCACCATCTACTCGACCAGTGTTGCTTACTGTGAATTTTGTCGTTTATACCTCACTTCTCCACTGCTTGGTAAACAGCCATCGCTTAATCTTCTCCTGGAGATTTAGGGATTTCAGGGACTCCCAATAGTTGATCTTTGCCTTGAGAAGTTACTATATTGCCAGTCTATCAACCTTTTCTACACCTGTGAGTGTTGGAAGCAATTTTCCATCCCAGTGTAACACTAATTTTTGGCAGTCATTTAGGTTAAATTTGGTCTGAATTTCTTTATATCTCGTTTCCCTAAATTGTTTTCGAAGACGTTGAAAAGAAGTGCGATTTATTACAAAGTTTTCAGTATCATGCCCGAAAGCTTCTGCAACAGCCACTAATATATAAACCCCATTTCTGTCAGAGATTTTGCAATCAAACTCGAGTTGCTGGAACTGATGCTGCTGCTGAGGTTGCTGCTAATAGAATTATTTGCTGAACGATGTTAGAAGAAATTTTTACATGTAAAGGGGGTTTGCCAAAATTCGTATCGTAAAATGCACCTGTGTTTCTATGTTCTGCATTTTCATTTTATCATTTTCTTAAAAACATTGAAGAGACGTCCCTACGGTATTGTAAATAGGTTTTTTTACAATTATGGAATATTTGTGTTATTAATATTAATTTAAAAATTTTATCAAAAAAACCTAAAAATCTTCATTATGTCACCTTGTGTAATAATAAAATATTTAAGTACAAAATACTTAACAAACGTTAAGCGAAACTTTGCGTTCCCGGGAGGAGGGGACTCACTAACAATCAAGGTTTTGAGGGGGGAAAAAGCTGTCAGTGTCAACATGTGATTGATAAAAAAATACTGTTATATAATGGCCAAAAACAACCTGTACCAATAAAGAATCTTGCCTAATATATTTAAGGCGAAAGAAATTTTATCTTTCATAACAGATCACGCACATAAAAACTGATGTATATCTGCCTGCGACAATAGTACCCGGTAACCAGCCGATTAGGAGTAATTGAAACAAGTTCACACAATTAAATGACCTTTCCTCCCTAAAGCAACCGTTACCTAGTAATGTCAATTAGCTCCAACAGTTTCTGTTTGTTCAACAAATGACGACATTGAAACATTAAAATCCTTTTGCGAATAATTTTAATGGCATCCATTTACTGTTGGGGCTTTGCTATAAACTAATTAATATTTCTTTGTTCACAATAATGGTGTTACACTTTAAAAAGCGACACAGATACGCAATTACAGCATAATACACTGAAAGAAGGACGCAGTGCCCTCCAAGCCCAAAAAACAGTAGAATGAAGTTTTCTCCCATTGAATCTAAAGTGGTGAATTAAATGGCATTTAATTCACATTGTGCATGTGTTTATGAGTGAGTGAGTATGTGTGCGTGGCATGTATTTAAGAAATGAAAATTATTAATTGGTGTTGCAAGCAACTGTCTCAGCTGACCCCGAAAATGGTTTAAATTTTTAACATTAACTTTGCAGGAATTGAAATTGTTTTCTCTGCTTGATCCGTCGCTTTTAAAGTTATATTCAATGGGATCTGTGAGGATGATATCGTGCTCTATAGAGGACTTCAGTTGCCAGATATAATCAATTAGAAAAGAGATATTTTATTATTAGAACAAGATACTTTCCGTCTAAAAAGTACCGGGAATCGCCTCATAAATGTACTTTTAACTGTGAAACTGTTAACTATGTTGAGAAATGGTATAGGATTAGATTAAAGGCATTGTAGTTCCTAATTTTTCTACATTTTTTTTTAAATAAAATCGGACGAGGCGTTCTCAAATTATGGCAAACAAAAGTTGTGGGTCTTTGAAAACATGAAATTGTGAAAATTTTAAAAGTTCATTGCCGATGTGGGTCGCCTTGCAATTATCTAATTGAGCTTAAATTTTGCACATATTGCTGTTTTGTTGATTGGAACAAGATAGGGTGTAGGGAGCTAAACTTTTAGAAAGTTGAAAAATAATAGCCACCCTAATATGTATACATCTTCATTCAACAATATGTTAATCTTATTCACAGACAAAAATGTGACAACCATAACCTCAGACAACCGCAAAAGTACTAAACATCCCAAGACTAAACATATTTTTCCAACGAAATGAACAGACACAAAACGGCAATTAATTAAAATCAAACAAATCACTAATCACAATTTCGGAAGGTGTGAGAATCGTATACGAATAAATTACATAGATGAAGATTACAAAATATGTGATAAAAATTAAAGACTTCTTTTCGCTAACCTGTATTTATTATGGTGGGAAATAAATGGTAAAACGTATTCAATCATTTATGAATAGTTTTATTAACGATTTTATGAAAAGAAGAAGAGAAACAAAAAGTTTACTGAAAAAATTTAATTTTGTTTTAGGTTGGACGGATAAGTGAAGTCAGATGATAAATTTCTTTTTTTTCTTGTCATCGTCGTTTTATCTGAAAAGGGTTATGCATATTTTGGCTGAAATGTATGCAAGGTGGCTGGGTAACAAGTGAAGTTAAGCTAAGATACCGATGTAACCACTACAAAACAATGACATTATGATTTGCGGTTACAACAAAACAAAAGACCACAATAACAAGTAAAAGATGCTGTCACTACGACGACAAATTGTAAATTGAGAAACTCCCCTTTTAAAACACTTCAGTATGCGGTTTCCATGCGGTTTATTTCACAACGAGGAGTGGAAGACAATTGTTTCTTATAAGGAATTGTCTAAGGTAAACATTTCAAACACAACTCATGGCAAATTTATTTTTACAAATTTCAATACTTTTCCAAAAATTCCTTACTAGCAGTTAACATTTTAGATCAGTTTTAGTGGATATACAAATTGGGTCTTTAGTTGTAAAGGGTGTCCCAACAAGAACGCAAGATTTAAATTTGGCGCCATTCGAAGTATCATTGTTTGACATTTGAACAATTGTTATTGTTTGCTAGTAGAAGGTACGAGTTTGGTAAAAATGGAGCGCTACACGAATGAACAACGCATTCTCATTGTAAAATTGTTTTATCAAAATGGTGACAGTTTTGCGGCTACAGTTCGCAAATTGCGATCAATTTGGGGTCACAATAATGTTCCAAAGGAGTCAACTGTAAAGAGATTAACGGATAAATTTGCCAAAACTGGGTCTGTTAGTGATGTAAAGACAACAACGCGCCTTCGACCAGGTCGATCGACCGAAAATGTCGCAGCTGTACGTGATGATGTCGCTTAAACTCCATCTACCTCAATTCGACACCGAGCTCAGCAAATTGGTGCCTCCAAATAAACTATGCAGCGAATTTTGACGAAAGATTTGCATCTTCATGCATACAAAGTTCAATTGACTCAGGAACTGAAGCCAACTGACCATGGACAGCGAAGGGAGTTCGTTAGTTGGGTATTGGAGAGACAACATGAAAATGCTGATTTTGCCGATAAAATCATCTTCAGTGACGAGGTCCATTTCCATCTTGATGGCTTCGTCAATAGGCAGAATGGTCGCATCTGGGGTGAGGAAAATCCTCGAGTGATTCCCGAGAAGGGAATGCATCCTCAACGTGTCACTGTGTGGTGTGGATTTTGGGATGGAGGAACCATTGGTCATTTTTTTTTTTTTTATAAAAATGAGGCATGTCAAGCGCAAACAGTCAATGTTCGGTATCGTGAAATGATAACCAGTTTTTTCGTGCCTAGAATTGAAGAACTGAATGTGGAGGGCATGTGGTTTCAACAAGACGGCGCCACATGTCATACAGCCAGAGAATTAATTCAATTGGTGCATCAGTCATTTAAATCTTGTGTTCTTGGACACCCTTTATGTGGGGCGTAACTTTTTCAAAACAATCTCTTAACGTTGTTGTTGGGTATAATTTGTGCCGTTAACAAACATTTATTGTAACTTATAGAATTACTTATCCAAATTTCATCAGTTTGGTAATTGGATGGAGATTGCCACTTTTGTAGGCAATACATATGGTAGAGACAGATGATTCTTTTACAAAAAAATATTGTAGTATCAGAGTCAATAATGACTACGTTGTGTATGTAAAATAATTTTGCGTTTCCTAACCAGTGTTATAAACAATAAATCGGAAATGAAAATTAAAACATTGCTTTGAACTACTTCTTGTGATTATACAGATTTATCCAGGTTTCAGAGCGGCCAATCTGGCAAGGCTGTTAGCTATTAAATAGCTGTCATCTGTAGTGTTATTTATTTAGTGAAAGATTCACCATTTACAAATATGTATCATTTAACAAGAACACGATGAACGCGTAAAAATAGTTAAAACTTACTACAAAAATGGTAATTCAAATGTGGGCACTCTCCGTGCATGTCGTCATAATCGACATACTGCGCATGAAATTGGCAAGATAATACAAAAATTTGAAAAGACTGGAAGCTTTACAAATATGCTCCAACCTTTGCATCATGACAATGAACGCACTGCCAAAAATATCGCATCTGTTAGTGAAAGTGTGATGGATAATCCGAATTTCAATTCAGGGCGCTATGGCCGTATGATAACCGATTTTTTTTGGTCTGCAATAGAAAATAATGATAATGATAGATAATGTGGTTTCAACAAGACGGTGACACGCAGCACGATCGATTTTGGCTTTATTACATGAGAAGTTTACATTTGGCGACGTCAATTAGCCACCAACATCATGAGATTCGACGCCGTTAGACCTTTTTTTTGTGGGAGCTTCGTCAAAGACGCGGATAATCTCTAAATGTTGAAGCATTGGAAACCAATATTCGTCAAGTTATCGCTGAGATACTGGCCGAAATGTGCGAAAAAGTGGTCCAAAGTAGTCAAAAGGATCTGCTACTACAACCAATCCACAGGCGATCATTTAAATGGTATTGTATTTCGTACATGAGGGCAAGGTCCAAGCATTATATTGAAATAAAATCTTCATCGAAATCATAGCTTTATGTGTGATTTATTTAACTTTACTTTTGAAACCGAAAAATGGTACATAAAAAAGAAACGGAATTCATCATTTAACCGGTACAGAAATTTTAGTTAGTTTAATTGACTTACATCAAAAAAATTGTCTGAATTAAAGCACAATATAAGATACGAAATTGTTACTTATAGAAATCTTTCACATAGAAATTATAGGAATAGGTAGATTTTTCTCAAGTTTTATCAAACTTAAAAAATAAATACAATAAACCACTAGTACAGGTTACTGCGTCCTACTAATTATAAATTAAAATGGAAAGATTGAATTTTGGAAAATTGAACAATATGAATGGGAGGTATCAGAAAGTGTCTGGTGCCATGGAAGTGTATGTACTCTGAGACTCTACATTGGAAAACGCTTACTGTGTGTACTAAATCTGAATGAATTTCATACAACGAAATAAAAAATTAGAATTTAAGAATATATAGATTAAATTAATTTGTATCGGCGGTACCAGAAGGGGTCGATCTTTTCTAATTTTACTGAGCATTATAAAGCAATACAATGTATACAAAATTATATTACCACAGTCAACTAATTAGAAGCTGCGGAACAAAAATTGGCTTTATGAAAAACTGTTAATTTGTATGGGAGGTGTGGGAGACATTGTGGGCCAATAGCCCATTTACAACACCCCGTTACGATCTCGTTTTACACTATACCAAATTTTAGGAAATTTCATAAAATTTTATCGTGCCTACCAGCCAACTAGGCAAATGAATATCACTCAATTGATTTAAAAAGTCATGAAATGCTTCCCTCTGGGTATTATATTTTTGGCGGTTTCACGCTTAAAGGAACATATTCTCTGTTACAAAATTGGACAACTGTTCTCTATACTGATACGGAGTTTGAGCGCAATTCGTCATTTAGTTTCTTTAGAGTACTCGATATTGGCAGCTCATCTCAACTGTGTCTTGCAATTTTTATAATAAATAAAAATGCCGAACAAAAAGTTTGTTTCAAATATTGAATTGCAAATGTAATTTCATGACAGAAGGCTTAATGTGTGAATTGAATTGAAAATACGTGCATATAAGTGGTACAGTGCATTCAAATGCTGTCGAGATATGGTGGAAGAGTTGCTTCGCTTTGGTCGGCCATTAACATCCTCAATTGGAGTTAACATCGATAAAGTGAAGAAAATAGTGATTAAAACTCGTCATTTAAGTTCAAGAGAGATACTAATTTCAAATCACACACTAAACATACTGCATGTCATCAATCAATTTGTACCATTTTACATAAATATCGTTGAAGACATGCTGGAAAAGAATCAGTTCCAACTCCATGGATAATAACTGGTAATGGGACATAGCTTAAAGAGTTTAAAAAACTATCCAACTAGCCGAAACAGAAAAAAACCCAATCAATATTGATTGTTTTCTTTGATAATTGCGGTATTGTGTACTCGGAATTCTTGCCAGAATGTCATATGATGGACGTTATGTGTCGCTTGGGAGAGCAAATTCTTTGAAACATCCAGATTTGTGGAAAGAAAACTGATGGATTTTGCACAACGAAATGCACTATCTAACAAGACTAGCATTGTAAACGAATTTCTGGCAAAAAAGCCAACAAATATCATTGTTTAACTACCGTATTAACCTGATATGGTTCCAGCTGTCTTCTTTTCTTTCTTCAAAATATACATATCAGTTCGTGTTACTCGCTTTCAGTCTATAGAAGACATAAAAGATAATTCTCGGCGAGGATTGAAGACGTTTGAGGTTAAATGATGATTGAAGCTAAATTCACATAATTGAGTGTTTAAATTAAGTGATTTTTTTTGCAACTCGTTCATTTCCTTGAATTTTCCCATAAATGTAAATTGTTTTGAAATCCCACGTTTTTTTTATTCCCAATAATCCGTGGTGAAAAAGAAGCTCGTTAATATTTCAGATTGTTAACGTAGCCCCCAAAAGAGAACTGTGACATTTCGTCAAGCCTGAGTCAACTTACAGCAACTTTGTGATGAGTGAAACTTGGGTTCTTATAAAGAGATAGTGATCTGATGCTAAACGAAAAACGAAAGGCTGCTAACATATCTCGTGCAAATATCAAATTGATCACCGTTATGTAATTCAATATTTCCATTTGAATGGTCTCAATCCAACCAATATTAAAGCCCAGCTAGATTCTACTCTGGAGGAGTCTGCTTCTTCGTTTACGACTGTAAAATATTGGGTAGTAGAGTTTAAACGAGGCCGTACGAGCTGCCAAGACGAACACTGTAGTGCAGCCAATTGAGATGTCCACGCCAGACATGGTTAAGAAAATCCACAAATGGTATTGGATGACCGCCAGCTGAAGGTGCGTGAGCCAGCTAAAATGATAGGCATTTCAAAGAGTGCTATACATCGTATATTGACCGAAGATGAGAAAGCTGTGTGCAAAATGGATACCGCGCTTGCTTTGAATAGAGCAAAAACAGCGTCATGAATATGTTTGAGTAGAGTGTTTGACGATGTTTCACTTCAATAAAGCCGAATTTTAGCATCGGTTTGAAACCATGGATGAGACATGTGTCCTCCGCTTTACACCTGCGATAAAGGAACAGTCAAATCAGTAAACTGGAATGGGAGAATCGTGTCCAAAGAAGGCCAAGACGCATCCATCTGCAGGTAAGGTCATGGCGTCTGTTTTATGGGATGCGAATGGGATTATTTTTATTGATTACCTTCAGAAAGGAAAAACCAATAACGGCGGATATTATGCTAATTTATTGCAGCATTTCGGTGATGAAATTTTGGAAAAAGGCTACATTTGGCGAAAAAGAAAGTGTTGTTTCATCAAGATAATGATCCAGTTCACACATCCACTATTGCGATGGCCAAAATTATTGAATTAAAATTGGAATTGCTTCATCACGCACCTTATTCACCAAATTTAGCTCCCTCGGACTATTTTCTGTTTCCAAACTTGGGAAAATGGCTCGGTGGTAAAAGATTTGCCAATAATGAAGAGGTGGATTCTGTGGTTAATGGCTATTTTAAGGATTTTGACAGTTCTCACTATAAATAGGATATAGAAGCTATTGAATATCACTAGAAAAAGTGCATCGACTTAAAAGGAGATTGGGTCAATTAGTTTTGAGACCACCTTCATAATACCGAAATATTATAGAGGTGTACATTACTCACTTTTGGAGGTGTAAATTCGCAACTTTTTTCCAAGAATTCTACCCTACGAATATCTCTATATGGATGTGCAACGTCTAAGGCTTGAAGACTTTACTATAATATTCGTTGCCGGCAATAGAGTGAAATTATTCGCAAGTAAAAATTACTATGCTCACAAGAGTCACATTGGAATAAAATTCATTTCCTACCGCGCAAACTTTACAATTTACCCTCGTAACAATGGTTCAATATATTTTTAAGTTATTCAGCGTTTAAGTAATTGCTAAACGATGCACGTGATGGATTACTTACAAAATATAATGTTATGTACCTCCTTCGTTTCGTATTCTCTTAATAAGAAAAAAAGTAACCAACACCCAAAAATGCCCCGAGATTGTGCGTTGAAGTAGTTTTATCTGTAAATTTTTGCTTTATTAATTTAACTTTGGGTTAACAAAATTTAGTGAAACAACGCATTGAGTTTGTGACACCATTTTTTAGACCAACCCGTATACATACTCGTATGAAGTCGTTTTCTTTTTATTACTTTTGCACGTTTAACAATAAAGATTTTGGTGAAATTTTTCTGTGGCTGCTGTCAAGGTTGTATTTTTCAGTTATCTTTGCCTGCCGCATTGTCAGCCAAAAATTAAATTTTTTTCCTTTTGCCTCGTTGACCTTGATGGAAGATGTTGTAATAATCAAAATTTATTCTTTCTTTTTATACAATATAAAAATATATACGTAAGTATGATGTCGAAATGAGTGAGTGATGAACAACAGGTGAAGAATCTGATGAAAAAGATGGTGAAGTAAATAGTGGGAGAAATAATACATGTGATGAAACCATGTGAATTTTTTAGAGGGAGGAAAAACTGTATCGATAATCGATAAAAAATAATACATTGCATAGTAATATGCAATTTAAAATGATAAAATTAACGTAAACTTCATGGTTTTCGAAGGACAATGCAGTAATAATCAAAAGACTTAACACACGAACTTTGTTAAATTTTACCAACTGTATGGCATGTTGGTGGTTCAAATCTGAAGGAGTAATATGACCATAATTCCGAGTTAAAATGTAAAACATACTGCATCTCATCAATCAATTTGTACCATTTTATATAAATATCGTTGAAGACATGCTGGAAAAGAATCAGTTCCGACTCCATGGATTATAACTGGTAATGGGATATATCGTAAAGAGTTTAACAAACTATGCAACGACGCTATCCAACTTAGCCGAAAAAGAAAAAACACCTCGTAGTCTATGAAAACCATATCAATATTGATATTTGATTTTTGTGTATTTGGAATTCCAGCCAGAAGGTCATATAATGGACGTTATGTGGCGTATGAGAGAGCAAATTCTTCGAAACATCCAGATTTGTGGAAAGAAAACTGATGGATTTTGCACAACGAAATGGACTATGGAGCAATAGTCGAAAGACTTAACACACGAACTTCGTTAAATTTTATCTACTGTATGGCATGATGGTGGTTCAAATCTAAAAAAGTAATATGACCATAATTCCAAGGTAAAATGTAAAACCTTAAGGGGTGCGTAAGGTGTTTGAAATTTAGCAATAGTTGATAACTCTTTCTTGCAACACAATATGCGGTATTTTTTTTTTCAGATTCACAAAGGCGGTCCCAAAATCAGCCACAAACAAAAAAGACACAAAAAAGTAGGGAAACATTTTGTTTATTCTTCAACATAATCTCCTTTTAGCTCGATACA
Organism: Philornis downsi; assembly: GCA_019455685.1. Lineage (NCBI taxonomy): Eukaryota > Metazoa > Arthropoda > Insecta > Diptera > Muscidae > Philornis > Philornis downsi. The sequence goes on along the minus strand of JAHXMU010000104.1, from coordinate 2,263,802 downwards.
CTTTTTTCAGCAATATTCAATAACTTCTGTATCCTGTTTATAGTAAGAACTGTTAAACTTCTTAAAATAGTCATCAAGCATAGACTCCACCTCTTCATTGTTGACAAATCTTTTGCCCCCGATATTTGGAAATAATCCTACCGAGCTAAATCTGTCAAATAAGTTGCGTGATGAAGCAATTGCAACTTCAATTTTTTAATTTTGCCCAATAGCAATAGTAGATGTGAACTGGAGCATTGTCGAGATAAAACAACACATTATTTTTCGCCAAACGCAGCCTTTTCCACATAATTCCATCACCTGAACACTGCAATAAATTAGCATAATGTTGATGGTTTTTCTTTTCTTCCAATAATTAATAAAAATAATCCCATGCGCATACCAAAAAACAGACTCCATGACCTTGCCCACAGATAAAACCGTCTTCATCTTCTTTGGACACGGTTCTCCCATTCCAGTCCACCGCTTTAAATGTTTCTTTGTCTCAGGTAATAAGTGGTAGATCCATGCCTCGTCCATGTTTATAAATCGATGCAAAAATTCGGCGTTATTGCGGTGAAACATCACCAAACTCTCTACTTTAACATCTTCACGATGGTGTTTGTACTCTATTGAAAGCAAGCGTGTTATCCATTTTGCACACAGCTTTCTCATTTTTAAATGTTCGGTCAATATACGGTCAATGTAGCACTTTTTCAAATGCATATCATTTCAGCTAGCTTACATACCTTCAGCTGACGATCATTAAATACCATTTTTGTGGATTTTCTTAACCGCGTCTGACGTGGACTCCTTAATAGGTTGACCACTACGGTAATCATCTTAGCAGCTCGTACGGCCTCGTTTAAACTCTACCCAATATTTTATAGTCTTAAACAAATGAGATTGCTGGATTTAAACATTGGTTGAACTGAGACCTTTCAAATGAAAATATTGAACAATTTTTTCCATGTTTACAAATTCACTGAGATCGTTTACTTTCGATGGCTCAAATAAAAATACTAAACAACGTGGCGTCTTGAAACTTAAAACATATGTTTTATAACCAATGTTTTATAACATATGTGTTATTCACCAAATTTATTTTTTTCCCCCAAACTATTGGCACCATCTATACGTCAGGTCAACTAGTTTTGGAACAGGCCTTTTCCTTGGCCTACGGACTTGTTAAGACAAACCCATTGTTGATCAAATATGTTATGCAGTGACAACTGAAGCGCTGTCCAAGATCATAATACTTTTTAATAATGTACAGAATCCACTTTTTGTGTTTTCGAATATAACCTAAATAGTGTTGAACCAATTCACTCTCAAAGCATGTAGACAATGATGTATGTTTGTGCTAGCAGTGACTAACCGTAAAGGACGAAAATGTTGGTTGTTTGGGCTTGCCAAAAACCATCATTTATTTATTAGTAAATAACAACTGGGAGCAAAATAAAAGAACGGAATTCTGCAAATGTTTACTATCCTCATGAACTTTATGAGCCCCTGAAATGTCCAGATATCCTAAGCAAATAATGGGTGGCTCATAAGTAACGTTAACGGCGAATATATTGAATGCGTTCTTGTGCATCATTTGGTTTTCACTCGTGAACTAATTGCATTTTAAGATATGTAAAATTCTTTGCAACGGCCGCCTAGACATCTCTAACTGCTGAGAACGTCCCCTGATGGAAGTTTCGGGGTTTTCCTCAATACTTGCTTGCACTCGAACAATGGTCACTTCATTTAGAACTGCACGAGGTCATCCAGCGCGCGAAAGATCTTAGACATCTCCTTGTTGCCCAAAACGCTGAACCAATCGGTAAATTGTTGGAGCACTAGGAGCATTTCGAACATGAAAGAAATATCGATGTGATCAAATTCAAATTCAAATTGAACAACTTTAGTTCTTTGTTCTGTGCTGAGCCTTTCCATCATAAATTTCCCAAGTATTATTTAGTTAATTCTGTAAAGAGACTCAAACAAAAAATATATTCACTGATCAAATCTTAGTGTTACTTATGCGCCACCCTATATAAGGCTGGCATCAGTACAAAAATGGAATCGATGTAAAAAGAGAGACATCTACTACAGTTGCCACGCAGAAAATATTAATGTGAAATTAAAGTTGATTATCATTTTAATGCATTCGTTGATAGTTAAGTCGAATATTAGGTGGATCAAATTAAAAGTAATGAAATCGTGATATTTCAAAGCAACTTCAGACTCTACTGGTTCACGAGGAATAGCGGCAAAAGAGGTCCTGCTATGGCCACACAAGGTTCCCTGGACTATGTTTACCCCATGTTTGCCACATCTTTGTGTTGATAGACAGCATGGTGTGAGAGGTGACAAACAGATAACGGTCAACCATTTAGAAAGGACTGCGTAACTTCGAGATTTTTGCGACTCATATAAGATAAGCATTGAACGACGGAAGCGATTTGTGCTATATGTGGGAGGTTCTCTTAAGTAACTGTAATATTAAGTACCTGAGCATAAGAATATGATATTACCATTGATGACGTTTTTTGAATTTTAGCCGATTTCATCTGAATTTAAACGGGTGTTTTGTGAAATACCCAGATATTTTCAATTTTATAATTTTTTGAATTTTAGTTGACATTTTTTTACTTCCAATTTTTTTTTTTGAGTTTAAGCGCATGTTTTGAATTTTAATGCATATTATGGAACGGAAATTGTGATAAATTTCTGAGTCTTAACACACTCTTTCCGAGTTTCTGTAAGAATTTCCGTATTTCAACGGACTCTTCCTAAATTTCGAATTTCAAATAGAAATTCAGAAGGTCAGTTGATATTTTTTTATATATTAAATGGAAATGCCGGTTTTTAATTAGAATAGTGTGATTCATGAACGAACTAGTGCAAATGAACTACTCTTTCTAAACTAGTAATTTGACACTACCGCCAACATGAAATGGCCGCCGCTGCATATGCTGCATGTTTGTCATATCGCAGCAAATAGAATGGTCACAAATGGCATACTTACAATATAAATTAAACACATTCGTTTGATCTGAAGAGATCTGTAAAAAGAACAATTTAGTAATGAAAGAAGATAATATGTAAAATTCAACTCTATTCTCTTTCGAGCATAATAAATGTCCCCAATGTTTAATGCAATAATTATGCCTGAAAGCATGCTATGATGTTATTTATGATTATATTGCCAATAATTTTAGTAGCTAATAAAGGACGAAAAGCATGGTCTTGAACCAAAATATTGCCAAACTTTTTCAAATAAGAAAAATTGCTCTACCCTAACACTGTTCGAAAGTTTTATCTACTTGGAGTCGACAGCTTGTCAACACTCGAAATTTCTATATTATTTTTGCCTCCATGGATTTTCGTTCACAAAAACAGAATGAACAAGTGAGTTGTTAAGAGCTGTCAACTTGAGCGAGTTATTTTTGTTAAGTTTCCCAATCAATTATAAATTCCTTCTTTTGGTGCTACTAATTTTCATTTAAAAATATTGCAATATTTTGTAGTCATAAAAATTTCAACAGATTTCAAAATAATATTAATATTTCTGAATATTTCAAAAATTGGATTCAAAATACCACTTGTTTATGTGAAAATCATACTTTAATTAACTAATGTACTCTAAATTTGAAGTATTTCTAGATACCAATAAGTTCAGTTTGTTGGGTATGAGTTGTCAGTCAACTGACACGCCTCTAATTATAGCTCTAATAGGATATTTTAATCCAGCGTTTGTTTTCAGTTAAAAACGTTTAGCATGGATAACTTATATAGCTTTCAAAACTGGGATCATATCAAATTATGACACAAATCTATCTAATTGGCCCTGGAATCATACAGGGTGTCCGTCGGGAAGTTATACTACTTCGTTTTGCCGCCATTTTGGTAAATATTAGTTTTGACAGTTCATATTTGGCAGTCGTAAAGTAGAGACGTGGCAAATTTATTATGGAAAAATATTCGATAAACCAACGTGTTTAAATTGTTAAAACATTTTATCCAAATCAATCATCGATTACTGTGGCGATGAAATTTTTGGGAGAAACAACGTGCCAACAAGACGCACTATTTATCGTGATTTCGAAGATGGAGGGTTTGTAGCTGATAGGGCCAAGCATGGACCACAACGTCCTGCAATATCGGCTGAAAACATTACTGCTGCTCAAGAAAGTGTTCAAAACAATCCATCAACCTCAATTCGACGCCGTGCTCAGGAGCTTGGTCTTCAAAGAACAACTTCGGCCACAATTTTGCCCAAGGATTTGCATTTCTTTCCATTAAGGATTCAGTTGACACAAGAGCTTCTTCTACAAGACCATTTACGTCCCCGTACATATGCCAATAGGATGTTACAGTTCGCCCAAAACAACCCCGGTTTCCATGAAAAAATCATAATGAGTGACGAGGCACAATTTCATTTGAATGGATATGTGAATAAACAGAATAGTCAGTTCTGGACAATGGAAAACCCTCAAATTATTCATCAGTCACCTTTGCATCCACTAAAAGTGACAATGTGGTATGCAAGTTGGTCAGGAGGAATCATTGGGCTTTAGTTCTTTGAAACTGAAAACGGCGTAACGGTAACTGCCAATGGTGAGCGATATCGTGATATGATTGAAAACTTTTTAACGCCACAACTGCATGATTTGGGCTTGATTAACATGTGGTATCAAAAAGACGTTGCCACATCGCATACAGCGAGGATTACAATGGAATTACTGCGAGACCTCTTTCCACAGCAAGTTATTTCAAGAAATGGTGATGTTGATTGGTCTCTACGGTCGCCTGATTTGACTGCTCCGGACTTCCTTTTGTGGGGATATCTGTAAAGCAAGGTTTACGCAAACAAACCAGAAATACTTGAGCAAGTCAAGCAAAATATTCGTGTTGAAATTAATGAAATACCGCATGAAATGTGTGAGAATGTAATGAAAAATGTGTTCAAGGGGCTCGCAGAGGCGGACATTTATCTGATATTATTCCATACATAATTGCCGACATTAAATAAAACATTTATCAATATAAGATTCATTCTCTTTCATTTAATCAAAAAGTATAAACAAAGTAGTATACCTTCCCGACGGACACCCTGTATTAACATTTTAAATTTCACCATATATTCCAACGCTATTCGAAGCCAAAGTTCTACTACTCAAAGTGCAAACTTCTCCCTTTCTTTTTGCGCTTGTCGAAAAAACCAACAAAAAAATTCAAATATTTAAATTTAACATATGTTCGTAAAAGTGCACATTTCTCTCTTTTATTAATTTCACACCTAATTCCTGAATGCTAATGAAGCGTAAATATTTCCAAACCACATTAAAGGCATCTTGATTTCTTCGACATTCCAACATTGCATAATTTCATATGTTAGCTGATGTTTTCACGCTTATCCACAAGACATTAACCACCACTGCCATTGCTGACGATGCTGCTACGCATGGGCACCCAACTTGCGAAGAAGTTGGATGGAGACGAGGTTTGAGGGACTATGATGGTCTCCCAATTTGTCAGATCTTAACGTCAACTTAATGGCTTAAACATATTTACTCAATTATGTCTGAATTTCTTAAGTAGCGTGAAAAAATGTAATGGAAATTATTATTTATTTTATTATTATATTTTGTGTTGTTGCTGTGGCTGTTGTTGAAAATTGGGTTAGTGGAGGAATCCATAAATCAATCATCATTTAAAAATTAAGGGCTTAAAGGTGATTACTGTTAACAAAACGCTAAAAAGGGGGCAGGTTGATTATGTCTATTGAACTACTGGTAGTTGGAGATATGAAGCGAAGATCTGTTTTTGTGATGCAGTAGGCCATAAATGGAAACAGCAAATAATTAATTGAAATAGTTTGTAATGCTGAAATTGGACAGTCTCATGAAATGAAATACTATAATCATTTCATAAATGTTAAATGTTATTTACGTGAACATAAATGTAAACAGAAATTTAAACTTTATTTGAAATGATGAAAGTAATAATAATGATGAAAGTATGGAGATGGTTTCATAAAACGCTAACATGTTTTTTTTTAAATTCTGCAAGTTAACATTATATATTACTCGCTTCAATTCGAATTATTCCACAAATTGTTTATCTCCAAAATATTACGCGTTATTTGCGTTAAATACTGGCTGTAGTAAAATGAAATCCATTATTTTCCCAATAGATGGCTTTAGTAATTTACAAATAGCCCTGGCCATAGAACAACGAATGACAAAAGGAATCATTTGCTATTGTGAATAGGAGAATATGCAAATAACGACAAATAACGCAGGCAAGAATTCATGCAGATAAATTATTTGGATGGGAAAACTGTTCCATCAGGGGAATGCATGAATAATCGACAAATGCGATATCGTTAATGCTCTCAAATCATGCCAACTACGCTCAAAGCGATGCAAATTCAACTCAATTTGGATAAAATTTGCTCTTGAAACACATTATTGTCATTTCATATGGCAATGAATATGAAATAGAAGAGAACATAAAATGTGTTTCATTCGCTCTCTGCCGGTCAGTGTGAGGTAATAGGATAGCGAAAGATGGGATATGCTGCAAGCATATTTGGGATTGCAGGCTGATACTTAATATTGACGAAATTTTTTAACATATTTGGAAATTGGAAATTATCTTATTGAGCCGCTCTCCTCAATGGCATTATTGTCGTTTAGAAAGGATTGTTAGCAAAAAATTTGAATTTCACTCAAAATCTGAGAAATTTTTTTATCCGGAAAGCGATTTCAGAGCCCTCTGTAAACAACTATCCGAGTAATTTTTATCCAGAGAGAACTGATTCGTCTTTATGTTCTCCTTTGTCTATGCAAATAACGGGCCAGTCATATCACTCATGTTGCAATGATTCTACTCAATTTCTGAATCATTTTTCTTAAAGTGGATAAAAAGTGGAAAAAAAGGAAACGTCAAATTGCTTCCATTGTAAAGGGTGTCCCAACAAGAACGCAAGATTTAAATTTTGCGCCTTTCGAAGTGTCATTGTATGGCATTTGAACAATTGTTATTATTTGCTAGTCGAAGGTACGAGGTTAGTAAAAATGGAGCGCTGCACGAATGAACAACGCATTCTCATCGTGAAATTGTTTTACCAAAGTGGTGAAAGTTTTGCGGCTACAGTTCGCAAATTGCAATCAATTTGGGGTCACAATAATGCTCCAAAAGAGTCAACTGTAAAGACATTAATTTTATTTTCGCCACTTATTTAATACTATTTGTTATTCAGCTATTATTATTTGTTTACTGCCATGGTTATGGAAACAAATAAACACATTTGCAACTAAATACAATTAATTTCACTGAAAGGGAAAAATTGTATCCATTTTGCTATTACAACGCCATAAGACGATCAGAGGGAATACAATTCTTTTGATACAGCTCTTTACGCTATGCTCTGGCTTTGCATAAGAGCGACCGAGTTAAGCTAGATGGCGTTGGAAAGGTAAGATTTCGTTCTGAAAAAACTACTCAGACAGTTTTGTGATAGCTTGGCTCAATTTTGTTTGAGCCAAAGATGGGCATCAACAAAAAGAAAAAATACGCCATATTTTACCGCGACAAAGTCAAAAACGCAAAACAGATGTCTTAAAATGAGAATAGTGCTTATGTTCCTGACAGTGTAACAGTTAATTATGTGCAATTTTGGTTATGTAATTTTAGTAATTTTCATGTTAAATATGCATCACACTGCGAAAGGCCTGTTGTCGAAAATATCAATAGAACAATGGATATGTTCAATTTCGACCGCCATGTAAGCACGGTTTCGATTATCCAGGAGATAAACATTGTACAAAAAAATCGTTTGGAACCACTTGTATAAGGCTGAATACAAAAAGAAGCTCGGTGTATGACAGTCAAGTGAGTTAATGCTAAAAAAGCTCATGGATCGAAATTCAATCTGCGCATAGATTGCACCACAACTGAACCACTTCTAAATCGGCATCTGATTAATTGGTGAAAAATGGGTCACTTACGACAACCATATGTGAAAAGGAACTTGGTTGAAACGTGGTGAGCTGGCGTTAATGGTGGCCATGGTGTGATTGACTGTCAGGAAGATTTTGCTGTGTGTGTTTGGTGGGACTGGCAGGGAATAGTCTACTGACAGTTGCTCCCCTTAGGCAGAACTCCAAATTTGAATCTGTAATGTCAACATTTGGACCGTCTGAAGGAAGCAATCGTTCATAAGTGGCCAAGAGGAGAGGAATTGTGTTGTAAGACTGCACACATAGATAGTGACTCTTCAGAAGCTTGATTTGGGAAATTCTTATGCATCAACCTTATAGTTCGGACTTAGCATCAAGTGGTTACCTCCTAAACCTGCCTATGACGAACATTTTTCCTAGTGAAAAATTCGCATCAAAAGGAAATCTTGTAAAAACTGACCTAATCGGAAATCGATTTTGGGACAATAAGGACGGGGGTTTCTCTGAGGATGCGTAATGAAATAATGGAACAAAACAGTTCATATTTGGTCTAAATCGCATCATTCTAACTATGTTGGATAAAACCTTCAACTTTAGGCAAATATAGTCGATCCTTACATTTGATTTAATAATTGCAATAATTTTGTTGTTTATTTCTGTCAAGACATACTCATCTCGTGAAAATCGACCTAATAGGAAATCGATTTTGGGGCAATAAGGACGGGGGTTTCTCTGAGGATGCATAATGAAAAAATAGAACAGTTCATATTTGGCCTAAATCGCATCATTCTAACTATGTTGGATAAAACCTTCAACGTTAGGCAAATACAATCGATTCTTACATTTGATTTAATAATTGCCAATATATTTTGTTGTAAATCATTTTGTTGTTTATTTCTGTCAAGACATACTCGTACGTATTGTAAATTTCGTCGTTAAATACTATGTCTAATAAATTCCAATAAAAAGTTGTACTCCACGTCTGGTTATCTAAGCGTACGAGTTCCCGTATTCCAGTGTTTTCTATTCCCTTGCACGTATAAAATGTTTGGGCATTTCATGGTCACTGTTTAATATTTCTTGGCATTTCTGGCAAATTTATTTTTATGCCTGTTGTAGTATGGAAATGTCCAATACATAAATACAGGGTTTTATTGTTGTTTATGTATTTAATAATATTCAATAAATATTGTTATTAACAAAATTTGTGTAAATATTCATGCCCATTTACCGTCCAAACACATTAACATTCGCATGTGTAAAGTGTGGAAAACGTCTGTATGTGTTTACGTACCATTTAAGGGGGTAGTAATGGGAAATTTGGGAAGGTTACGACGAATATATTAGTATTACATACAACGCATGATAATAAATAAAATATTCCACAGAGTTCGATATCATTCATAATTCGTAATAATTTGTTTTTTACAAAAATGTAGCTGTAGTACCTGTGTGGGGCTGATTGTTTCAAATGTCACACGAGCGCAATGTGGCGTTTAGCGCTTACCAATAACATACTATTTACGCGTAGCCAAACACAAGTTGTGAGTATCCTTATTTCATACACCGGAGATCATATACCTATAAAATCGGTGAATAAAAGTGGATGAAGAAGTACAGGGTTGCCCATATTCGACGGACCCATGTTTTTTTAAAAAAAAATCAAAGAAAAAAATAAAAATTTGGCGGTTGGCAATCTTATTCATTTAATTTGTTCCAAGTAGATTTGTTTACATCAATTTTTGAATATGATATCTCTCAAATGGCCGCCTCTGGCGTTGATGGCGTATTGTGCCCTTTTTGCAGCATTTTCCATCGTTTTCGTCAACATTTCGGCCGGAATAGCGGCTATTTCTTCACGAATGTTGTCCTTGAGCTCTTCTACGGTCCTTGGCTTGTTAACGTAAACCTTTGACTTCAAATGTCCCCACAAGAAGAAGTCAGCGGGCGTCAAATCGGGCGAACGCGGTGGGCAGTCCAAATCACCACTTTTCGACATCAAACGGCCCGGAAACAAATTCTTCAGAAAATCGATTGTTATGCGACTTGTGTGCGGTGGAGCGCCGTCTTGTTGAAACCAGAACTGCCTCATACGCTTTCGACGAATAATTGGCATCACAAAATTGGTCATCATGTCGCGATAACGCTCCTGGTTGATGGTAACAGCATGGCCATTTTCGTTTTGGAAGAAAAACGGCCCAATGACCGTTTTCGCACTAACGCCGCACCAAACTGTGACTTTTTCGTCATGAAGAGGCAATTCTTGAATCTCCTGAGGATTTTCAGTGGCGTAAATACGGCAATTTTGCTTATTTACGGTCCCATTCAATGTGAAATGGGCTTCATCGGACATGATAATTTTGTTCCAAAATTGCTCGTCATCATCGGCCATTTCGATGACTCGATGACAACAATCTTTGCGCCAATTGAATTTTGTACGGGAACAAATGCAAATCAACGCGAATAATCCGTTGTAAAGTGGACCGAGCCATGCCCAACTGCTGAGAATGGCGTTTTTGGGATGTTCTTGGGGACCTCTCAACACTGGCTCGTACGGCAGCGATATTCTCGGCCGATCGCCTTGGTCGACATTTATTTGGCCTCTTCGGATTAGAAAGAGCCTCACCAGTCGAAAATTTTTCGTGTAAACGCTTAATGGTGTTCTTAGAAGGCGCACTTCTCACATTTTTTAATATTTTAAAAGCACGTTGAGTTTTCACAATTGACTTCTTCTGTTGAATGTAAATTTCAACTATTTCAGAGCGCTCGCGTGGCGTGTATTGTTCCATGGTAAAAAATCTGCTTGGACTGACGCTTCAAACGCGGTATGTCATTAAGCGATCTGACATCTCTGTCAAAAGTTATGGCGTTGCCAGATGGGTCCGTCGAATATGGGCAACCCCGTAGAAGCTAATTGAAAGCAGCTGGGGCAAATGGACTGTTGTTGCTATTGGTGCAATTAATTTGATGTGATGGTCGACACTGGACCCAGTTGGAAATTTCTAGAGTAGGTTGTGGAATGTATTTTGGGATTGAGGTAATCTTTTGTACCGCTGTGAAGGCAAGTCGGCAAGTCGTCCTGCTGATGAATGTTATGGTGCTTTTAATCAGATAATCTCTCAAGAGATTTGAGAAATTATTTGGCTGTAGGTTGTGAAGTAAAAGAAATTAAGAATTTAATTTCAATTTAATGTACGTATATTTGGGAAGCTGTGATGCTTATCGCTTGAGCTGTGCAGAGTAACTACCTTTCGGTTTTACCATTTATGATAGTTACAAGTGTAATTTCTGGCTATCGTTAAATCTGACATTTTTCTTATGAACAATTCACAATATGTTTAGCCCAAAACGGGCAAAAAGGGTAACATAAAGTACAATGTGATTTAATCTGACATTAGGTATGTTCATTGAATGTTTGCAAATTCATTTTAAATTAATTTTTAATAAGTTTTGATAAAAAAGATAAGTATAAACATCATGTTTATGCAATCGGTAAAGTTAAAAACGGATCCCTAAAAACTGTAAAATGTATTTTAGTGGGTGCCCTTTAACTACCATCTGTACCATACATGGCACATGATATACGAGTATTACCATAAAGTTGCTAGTATAACACTAAAAATATAAAAGATAAATCCAATAAAATATACATATATACAGATCGAGTCAACATTATTACCTTTGATTCAGCGGTGTCGGAACGTGTACTTTGATTGGGGCAATGATGAATTCTACTAAAAATTAAATGTATCATGTTTTGATAACCAGTTATCCATTTTTCGTTTTCGAGAGTAAAGTTAAATAAAACACACACAAAGCTATGATCTCGATGAAACATTTATTCCACTATAATGCTTGGACTTTGCCATTACGTACGAAATACAATGTCATTTAAATGACCTCCTCCGGATTGATTGCAGCAGTAAATCATTTTGAGATAATTTTCGATCACTTTTTCGCACATTTCGGGCGATGTCTCGATGAATGTTGGTTTCCAAATGCTCCAGCGTTTGGGTGTTATCCGCGTAGACACAGTCTTTGACGAAGCCCCACAAAAAAGTCTAACGGCGTCAACTCGCATGATTTTAATAACCAATTGACGTCGCCAAAGCGTGAAATTACGCTTTCTGGAAATTTCTCATGCAATAAAGCCAAAATCAGTTATATTGTGTGGCTCGTGACATCGTCTTGTTGAAATCACATATAGTCCAGATCATAATCTTCAATTGCAGGTCAAAAATACGGCCATAGCGCTCTGAATTGAAATTCGGATTATTCGCCACATGTTCACTAACAGAAGCGATATTTGTGTGATAGCAATAGTGTGTACATTTTGATGATGCACAGGCCTGACCACATCTGTAACGCTCCCAGTCTCTTCAAATTTCTTTATAATCTTGCCAATTCCTTGAACAGTAGGTCGATTATGACGCCCATAATCATTTTGTAATGCACAAAAAGTGCCCACGTTTGAATCACCACTTTGTAGTAAATTTTAACTATTTTTATGAGTTCTTCATTTATTAAATGATCCATATTCGTAAGTGGCAAACCTTTCACTAAATAAAAAAACACTTCAGATGACAGGCATTTAACAGCTGACAGCCTTGCCAGACCGGCAGGTTTGAAACAGCTAAATGGACAACCCTTGTAATCCCCATCAGGTTATTAAAGCTAAAAACTGTAAGTGTTTAATCATAGCAAACAAAATTTGTAGCCGATTGATGAAATCTGTAGTTGATTACAAATAAATTATTGAAATCACCGACGATTACATTGCTTAAGCTTTTTACTAGGTAACTTTTTATAGGTAAATGGTATATAATATAAAAGTTATGTTTTTGCTTTTAAGCAAAATGAAAAAAAAAAATGTTTTGAAAAACATTTTTCTATGAAAAAAGTGTTTCGAAGTGTTTTTTTTATAATACTCGTAATACGATTTTTGCGCTCTTTTTATATGGAAGAAAACACTTTTCTATAATATTAACACCACTAAAATCAGTTATTATGCAGAAAAATGTGCTACACTACGTTAATCTAACTAAAAACCATCTTCCAAGACAATTTTCTAAACGAAAATAAAAAGTATTTCCCTTGACACGTCCATGACATTTTTCTAAAAAGTATTTTCCATAACGCTTTTCTATACGAAAAATATATATACAAAATTTCTACATGACACTTTTCTATATGCAGACTGCTGTCCGTGACACTTTTCTGTCCGAAAAAAAACCATCTTCCATCACATTTTTTCTATATGGCAACTACTTTTATGTCCTTTCTATGCGAAAAATGTCTTTCTTGATAATTCTATATAAAAACTGCCTTCTATTACGATTATTATATAAAAACTGTATTCCATCATACTTTTCTATACCAAAAAATTTCTGCGGTACAAATTTTAACAGGAAAAATGTCTTTCATAATACTTTTTGATAATATGATAGTATCCCATGTTACTTTCCTATATGAGAACTGTATTGCTTAGTTTTTTTTTCCATTAAAAATTGTTTTCCATGCCGTTTATCATATAAAAAACTATATTCCATTATACTTTTCTATTCCAAAAATTTTCTACGGCACAAATTTTTACAAGAAAAATATCTTTCATAACACTTTTTGATAATATGATAGTATCCCATGTTACTTTCCTATATGAGAACTGTATTGCTTAGTTTTTTTCCATTAAAAACTGTTTTCCATGCCGTTTGTTATATAAAAAACTACATTCCATGATACTTTTCTGTACAAAAAATTTTCTACGGAACAAATTTTTACAAAAAAAAATATCTTTCATAACACTTTTTGATAATAAGATTGTTTCCTTACGCCACTTTCCTGTATGAAAACTTTATTGCTTGGCGTTTTTTCCATTGAAAATTGTTTTCCATGGCATTTCTTATATAAAAACCTGTATTCCATTATACTTTTCTATACGAAGCGTTTTCTACGGTACAAATTTTTACAAGAAAAATATCTTTCATAACACTTTTTGATAATAAGATAGTTTCCTTTGCCATTTTCCTATATGAAAGCTTTATTGCTTGCCGTTTTTTCCATTGAAAATTGTTTTCCATGACATTTCTTATATAAAAGCCTGTATTCCATTATACTTTTCTATACGAAACGTTTTCTGCGATACAAATTTTTACAAGAAAAATATCTTTCATAAGACTTTTTTATAATAAGATTGTTTCCTTATGCCACTTTCCTATATGAAAACTTTATTGCTTGTTGTTTTTCCCATTGAAATTTGTTTTCCATGACATTTCTTATATAAAACCCTGTATTCCATTATACTTTTCTATACGAAACGTTTTCTACGGCACAAATATTTATATGAAAAATATCTTTCATTACACTTTTTAATCACTTTCCTATATGAAAACTGTAATGCTTGTCTTTTTTACGAAAAGTGTATTCCACAAACTTTCTATTGAAAACTGTCTTCCATGGAAATGTATATGAAGATTGTCTTCATTTTTAATTTTAAAAAATTTCTTCTTTAATATTTTTCCACTTGATAAGCTTCTCTTATAGTACTTTCCTTATATGAGAAATGCTTTCGGTAATGCGTTTTTACATAAAAAGTGGCTTCGGTCGCATTTTTCTATTTGAAAAGCGCTTTTGACTGCATTTTTCTATGGGAAAAATGTTTTCGTTGACACTTTTCTATATGAGAAGTGCCTTCAGTGATACTTTTCTACATAAAGTAGAAAAGTTCGGTGGTACTTTTCAATATGAAACGTGTCTTCGTTGATACTTTTCTATACAGAAAGTATCTTCAGTTCTATATAAAAATTTCCTTGTCCATATGAAAAAATGTTTTTCTTGATAACTTTGACTACTACTGGAATACGCTGCTCGCAACGACCAACTTCCTTTTTTTTATTAATGTACATTCTCCGTCCAACTTAAATTTGTTCGTATAGCAGCTGCCAACAAGGTAAGAGTTCATGTGAAAGGCTGAAAGAATTCTGGTGTTTCAGATCTCATAATATTGCCTCTCGCCAAAAATTACAATTGCGTTTGTGTTCTCTACTATGGTTTGTATAACCCCAAAAGTTCCAAGAAACTCGTTGCTTCACTCTCATGAAATTCCCCAAATGCTTACAGTTAAATATAAAATAAGTCTCGTTGCGTTCCTCTGCAAAACATTCAATTTCGAAATTCTGCTAATTGTCACAGCAAACAAAATTAATGTACCATGAATTTACTTTTGGGACCTTTTAACACAACATTTACATTACTATGAGCGCTCAACCGAACCGAAAACCAAACATGAACAGATAACACCAAAAAATCACTTTCTCTTTAGCGATGACTGAAGTGATTGTCTGACAAATCCAATTGACAAAATGTCAATATAATAAAATTCAACCACCACAATAAAAACTAAAAAGTAAATAAAAAACAAAAATCAAAATATCAATAGCAATTGTCAAGTTTTAATTATTTAATTTGCAAATTTTGTTAGAAATTTCAAACTCCATGCCGAAATCACAGTAATAAATCCCAGCAAAAAAAAAGCAGAAGTCCTTAAAAAGAATTACATTTTCATCATTTCTGAGGATGTAATCCATCTATATCTACTTCCACTTCCTACTTCCAAAACTACGATAATGAAGTGCCTGAAAACATTGGTTCGATTAACATTTACAATTCCTAACAATTAAAATAAAGCATCTTAATATGAAATATTCCCAAATCTATTTCTGAGGTGGCACAATAAGCTCCGAAGACGTAATTTTTCATAGTCAGCTTAAAGAAGCTCCATTTAAAGTTTTTGGAAGAACATTTTTATTTGCTTGTTTATGCTCCCCCATACGTTCACGGATATATTAAGTTTATCATTCCATTTATAAAAACTACAAATAATCAGAGATCAAGAGATGGAGAGATTTTCCATTACCATATAATTCTATGTCGTTAATGTCTGTCCATAATATTGAGGACTGTAATGGTGTAATGGTGTGTAACCTTCGATCCTACGAATTATTAAGTGATTTTTCTAGAATCTTTAGGGCAGATTTGGTAAAAAAACAACTCTTTCATTTCATTTATTGAACAGTCTTGTAATTTAAAGCCTTTTGGCCAATACATAAACAAATTACAAAATGCATGAAATAAATACTACTTGAATTGGAAAACAAAATATAACTTAGAATATAAAATTAAATTAACTAGTAACTAATTACCTATAACGCTCAAATTGAAGTGCACCACAAAGTAGGCGATATGATGGGAAATAAAAATAATGAAAAAATTTAAATATTGAATGATGTGTATACATATGTAGGTCAGGCCAAATTGCAAGGTTTTTTTTTTTTTGGTTGGTAAATCACAATAAAATGCATAAATTGAAATAAATACTACTCCAAAGTAAATGTAAAAATGTATATAAAATAAAAATTGATCACATAAAATCATACATTTAATATCAACCAAAAAATACACCAATAATTAATAAATATCACTCGTAAATGCAAGCATTAAGATGTCAAAGAAGATGTAAGATGTAAAGAATACTCACCTACGTCAACTGCATATGATAGATAAGTCTATTACGAAATATTGTGTATGATACATTTAAATTTCTAAGCTCATTTGGCAATGTATTATAGCTACGAGCTATGTACTCTTACATTAAAAGATCGTACTGTAAGATGGCAAAGTTTGGGGATAAAGAATTGCCTTCTACGAACGGAATGACAAAATTTAAAAGATTCGTATAGGAAACGCGGACATTGGTTAGAATATATTTTGTAAAAACACAACAGCAAACGTACATCGACAAATGCAGGAAATGAACATCCCAGAAATTTAATCACAAAAGGTGTTATATGTACACGTCTCTTTAGTGAAAAGGTGTAGCGAACAGCTCTGTTCAAAGATAATTGAAGGAGTTTCATATATTTTTGATTAGTAGCAGAGTATATTTCTAAGCAGTACATAATACTTGGCATAACTAGGGCATGAACCAGTTGCTTTTTCACATACAGCGGGAGCAACAAATTAGTTGTGTATAACTGCCTCAATGCATAACACTTAAAACAACATGATTAATGTGCTTCTCAAAACGCAGCTTATCATCTAATAAGACTCCCAAACATTTCATGTCATTCACAAACTGTAAATTACTCCCAAATCCCCTTCAGTTTGGTTTGAATAAATCATAGCTTTGGACTTAGAAGAATTGACACAAAGTCTGTTTTCTGACATTCAATCACGTAACCTATCAAGCACATAATTAATTTTCTCCTGAAGAACGTCTAGAAACTGGTAATCCCCTTTAAATAGCAGCTGAATATCATCAGCAAAGACATACGGTTTACACAGAGTAACAAATTTTGGAAAAAGATCGTTGATATAAAGAGCGAAGAGAATCGGGCCTAAGACTGAACCTTGCGGCACCCAACACTTTACGCTGAGCACATTACTATATTTACCATTGGCACAAACTTGTTGCTTCCCTCCTGAAAGGTAGAAGTAAATTAAACTACAAGCATTGTTTGCAAACCCGTAAAAATTATATAACTTATAAATCAAAAATTTGTGATCCACTCGATCAAAAGCCTTTTCCAGATCCAATGACACCAATACACATAATTTTCTCCCATTGAAATTTTCCCGAATACTCTCAGTCAGACCTAGTAGCAAAGAAGTAGTGCTTCTATCCTTTCTGAATCCACATTGACAATCATTCAGAAAAGACCTAATCTCAAGATATTTGGCTAATTGGATTTTCAAAATATGATCTACTATCTTTGACAAAATTGGCAAAATTGAAATTGGCCTATAACTGGCCACAGACTGTGTTGAGTCCTTTTTTACTATGGGGCTATTTTTGCTAATTTCCATGCCGATGGATACTCAGATGTAGTCAAGATGTTGTTCACAATATGTAGGAAAGATGCTCTTAAAGATGCTTTTTTTGAAAGCAATTTTTGTGTATTTATTCATATTGAGGAATTACTTTTCAGTAGTTTTCTGAACAAATATTTTATGGAACAAAAATCAATTTTTTTCAATAATGAAAAATTGCAACCAAAGATTAGAATTTTCATCACATCTACCGCACTCATGAATATGTAGAGAAGAGACACTATCAAATAGTGTTTCTCTACAATGACAGCGGTATGTAAATTTCCTTAGGCGATTCAGGCGATTTTGCTTCCTTGGATGCATATATTTTGTTGGGATAGTTCAAACAACTAAATACTTACGATAGGGACAGGGGTATTAATAATCAACAAAACAAAACAAAAAAAGAAAAAAAAAAACACTACAACAATTCAAAAAAGAGACATTTATGGTTTTGAGGGCCAAGGTTTGTTGGCCAGTACATTGAACGTCGTTCATATGGATATGGCACTACTAACAAACAATTTGCTAACTTCTCAAAATAATGCTTTAGGCCAGATTCATAACAAAATCATCGTTACTATTACTGGACGACTAAACCAATGAATGTGAATTACTGGCGAGTTTGTACACGTACGTAAATGTATATATATATATATGTGAAACCCCATATCCGTATCGTGAGTGCGTCTGTTAAATCTTGATGTTATGAATTTTTGTAACTTTGGCGTTTTTTGTGCCTTAATTTTTGCTTGTAGGAGGTGATGACACTTGGCGCATGTTCAGAGGCCAACCAACATACTCACTCACACGAAGTGAGTACTTGAATTTGACTTGAATACGTTTATGAGGGCCTATGCGCATGCATTCCTAATAAATGATATTCAAAGCCCCGCTTAGCTAAGCAATTTGTTTTTTGTGTACTTTACTATGAATATAGTAAAATTGTGATAAAAACTATTGTGCAGTTACTCACATACTCGCATTTATATAATCCCATAATGTATTCAAATAACCTATATAGTGGAATGAATTGCTATTGCCAAAAAATACGATATATTTGTTTATATCATTGCGCCAAAGGGAATGACGGCATGCAGGAGGATTGCTTGATAACAGAAATTTATGTTTCAATTGATGACACATATGGGTTATATGATTACTAGGAAAATATACATCAACTATGTAGGTCGTAGTTTCTAGCACTCACATATGAGTATAAGCGAATATTTGTCTCAACGTATTTATTAAAGTGGGTTGAAAGAAGTCAAAGGTGATTCCAAGAATCTAAAAACAATTTGTTTGCCATGCCTCCAAATATCGCGCTTTTGTTTTTTTTTGTACAGGAGTCGGCGCTCGAAGTGTTACCAATTACAAATTCTGTAATTTTACAACCTTCGTTTTTTTATTTAAAAACTACCTATATAGTATATCGTAAAAACATTACAAATTTTAAGACAAATATTTTACCATTTGATATATCCATCCTTAGCATGAATAAAAGCATCGAGTTTGTCCGGCAAAGCTTCACACGCCGCACGAATGTGATCTGATGGTATTCTGTTGCATTTTCGGCAAAGAGCGGTCTTTAGAGCGTTGACTGTTTAATATTTTTTAGTGGATACTTTGGCTTCCTGCATGAGCAATGTTGAAAAATACATTTGATTTAAGCCCGAGAAAATACCGAATACATGAATAAATGAAGCTGGAAATTCTTTCTTGTAAAAAATGTTGGATATAGCGGGCTTTATGAAATGGTGACCAATCGTTTTGAAATTTTCGATGGCTTCTATCGAAATGTTTTCATGCCCAAGAGCAGAGTTTAAAAACATTTCACGATAGATAGTTTTGTTGATTTATTTTCAAGGAAAACGCCAAGAGCATCATTGATGCTTGCGGTTGCTTTCGCACAGCCATTCGCTTATCTAAATTGTCCTTTGATTTGCGCTCTAACCATCATTAAAAATACCAAATTTCCAAGATCGCCACCAATGCGCAAGTGCTTTAAAACTTTTGCTTTTGCTTTTCGAATTATCTTTTGTGTAGAAAATTTTAAATTTTGTACTTTTTATGTTTGGTACGCTTTCAATCATAGTTCTTTATTTTAATATACGTTCCATGCTACGAGCAGACACATTGAAATTTTTCGCCAATTAAACTGTGATTTGTTTGGGGTATACGTTGTTAAATATCTTGAACTATCGTTAAATCACGATCGACTTTAATTAAACCATATTAACTATTCGAGGCAAAAATCTGCCCTCAGAATGAAAAATTACTTAACTCCCTTTAAAAAATCCTTGGTTTCATTTTGTATACCCCTTGTTCAACATAACTCCAACAAAAAAAGTCTGGTACAGTCAGGTCAGTTGGCCTTGGGGGTCAGCGGTAAGTGGAGTTTGTGGATATTAATTTGCTTGGGAATTTTCGTTGGAGTTCCACCATAACCGGTCTGGCTATGTGTGCAGTTGCTCCACCTTGCTGGAACCGAATGCTGTTGACACGGATACGTCTTCGACGCAGTTCTGGTAAAAAAAAAAACAATTCAACGTCTTTTAAAATTACTGTTACACCGTTTTCTTCAAAGAAGTATGACTCTTTCCGCGTGCAGTTCCGTCTGATGAAGTATTTCTGTATTTTGTTTGTTCACATTGTCGTTTAGATCAGAAGAGGCCTCATCGAACATGCCATTTCATACAATTTTTTGCAAAAATTCTAGGCGAGTAGGCAAATCCAGAGGGTTTTGACTTGCTTGTAATTTGGACTTTGTACGGAAATAAGTTTTAGTCATCATGAATTATACATTGTAATGACCGTCTACTAACTCCAATTTGCGCCGATAAGTTTCGTGTCGAAACGATTGGATTTGCCTGAATGGATGATGCTACAGCCGCGATTGTGTCTTAAACATAGGGATCTCGATGGTAAAGTCTTCGTGCGATGCTTCCAGATTCGGTAAACATGTTTATCTACCTCATAACAGTCCATCTACTAGTGGCAGTGCCGGCAAATTCCAGCCTAAATTCCCATTGGACGGAAATGAAGGACAGCAAAGCATGGTACCGCTGCACTATCCAAATCCTATTTTCGGTATCCCAAGCATTCATCTAAATAGTGATATGCCAAATAAAAAATAAGTAAGCCGATTATTTACGCAGAAAAAAAAATTATTACGTTTTGTGTTTGTAGCTCGATTCGTGCGCCACCCTGTACTATTACATTATTCGATATATTCTTCCTATTTGAAATTGAAGTTTCTGATATACTTCGTCTATATGATCATTATTTCCAAAATTATACAATAAAATGGATTGAAGCAATGAGAAACTAACGCAAGAGTTTAACTTGAAATTTATAACTACATCCGAAAACAATGCTGCTTTAATTTCGAATATACATACATATATGGAGAACAGTGATACCTCATTTTTCGTTACATAAATTGCAGTGACTGGAGTACAAATTTTCAAAACTTTAAGAACTTTATGACGGATCTTTGTTCACCAAACTTTTGCAGACGAACAAATTGTGAACAATAACTGGCTGCAATCCTTAAGTCATATAGATGAAACAAGATGCTCGGAAGATCAAACAGTAAATTTACAAGGGAAGCTGCTTATAGAATTTCTAGAGGATATTGGTGGCATAAACCTGAATGGCTGTGTAGAAAAAGACTTTCACCGCTGTTATAGCTTCTGTGGGAGCCGAGACAATTCTAAAATTGACTGTTATTTTTGTTCTAGAAGCATTTTCAAATTATGTTAACAGTTTTAGTATTAGAAGCAAGCCTTAGTCGGACACATGCCACTTGATCTTAAATTTTGTATACGACAAAAATATGCCAGAAAACTGGCTTTAGTCCCGCCAATAATTATACATGTCTCAGTGGACGCTGTAATTCTATATTGAGCAAAGCGCCACATTGTTTAGTACTATGATTTGAGTCATCAAAAGCAAACGATCTCAGTGAATTTGTAAACATGGGAAAAACGATAACCAACGTTATGTAATTCAATATTTCCATTGGAAAGGTGTAAACAATATTAAAGTCGAACTATATTCTACTCTAAGGGAGTCTGCTTCTTCGTTTACGCCTATAAAATATTGGGTAGCAGAGTTTAAACGAGGTCGTATGGGCTGCCAAGACGAACACCGTAGAGGTCAACCATTTGAGGTGTCCACACCAGACACGGTTAAGAAAATCCACAAAATGGCATTGGATGATCGTCGGCTGAAGGTGCGTGAGCTTGCTAAAATTATAGGCATTTCAAAAAGTTCTGTACGTCGTATTGCTGGAGAAAGTGTATCGAGTTAAAAGGAGATTATGTTGACAAATAAAGACAATTTTTCCTAACTTTTTTGTGTCTTCTTTCAACAAATACAGGCAGGAATGAACAAATACAGACACTAAACGGAAAATATGTAAATTAATTACATTGAATTAGAATTATAACTAGGGTATATGCCTAAGTTACATAATTTTAGTATCAAACGAATTTTGTTAAAAAACCATAAATTGTAAACAAAAATCAATATTTGCCAATTGTTTAACGCGGTTTCGTTATTTATTGAATTAATATGTATATTTCTTTTCATATCTTGTTATATCTTTTAATCGAATGAATTTCTAATTTAAATTTGTATAACGGAAATGAATTTTTTTTTATAAAACTTTTATTTGAAATCTATTTATAAGTAAACATTTAGCAAATTTTATAAAGTATATATAAAAAGAATAACAGTTACCAAGCTTCACTCAACTTGGCGTATATGCAAAAGTACAAAGAAAATAACAATATTTAATAATTAAATGAATAAAGTGAATA